>JALPBZ010000038.1:0-122942 GCA_026538355.1 Cryptococcus sp. GC_Crypt_5
CCATTACTGAGCCAATATGAGACGACATAGCACTTAGTATTATACCAAGTAATACCATCTGTCACAACCCCAGATATCGAAGTCTGAAACAATGCGTAGCATATAACGCATTGCTACAAGTACACATCTCTCTTTCTGCTGTTCATCACTAGTACTCCTGTACAACCCCTGTATTAAAAAGTTTGAAACAACGCGTTGTCTCAGAGCGGCTAAGCCTTAGTTAGCAACGCTTCACACGTGAGCCAAGCTGTTACATTGACCCCCGGGCACCGTTGGAATGCTGTGAATCAGAGCTTTTTAATAGTGTAGAGCACATGTCGATAGTTGCGGTTACGTTTGTATTCCCCACCTCGCAGATCGGCGTATCACCAATTGTCATGGCCGCTTGGAGGTCAGGTTCATTACGCTTTAGACCAAAATTCTCGTTGAGCAACGCAATCTCCTTCATATCGTTCATCTGGTCTTACCTTGTCCACGTTTCTCAACCCTCTTCGTTGATTTAGTGGTGCAAAACGTCCTGGCCGACGGCATAGCAAAGCGTCATGACGCGTACCCATTATGCTGGCCGCTCAAGGCCAAGATAGCAAAGGAGGGCTGGAAGACAATGCCGAGAGCTCGGCCAATAGATCTCGCAGTGAAGCATAGCCGCCGGCAGAGGAATACAACCAGGCACATTCCGTTCTGCTCTTGTCACAGGCTGCCAGCCGATAGTGGGCATGCCGCAGATAAGGTGTATTAACCCTTCTCGGACATATCGTTATCTCTCAAAACAGGTGTCTGACGTACACATATATATTCCGACCCCCCCACCCCGCTTCATCATTGACATCCCATCCTCTCACTCACCTCATCATGGACCGTACAGGGCTTTCCGAGCAACCAGAGCTAGACGACAAGACTCCGTACATCACCGAGAACGTCACGGTCGTTGACGCTACTATTGTCGACGTCGACCAAGCGCAAGCTAGGACGCTGTTCACTTATCGAGATGCCGAACGACTCAAACGCAAGGCAGACCTTCGTCTCATCCCGCTCTTCCTGCTAGCGTACTTGGTCAAGAACATGGACTCGAACATTGTAACGGTAAGTCGCTTCGTCTATCGACAACCGCTTACAGCTGTGTAGTACACCAAAACAATGAACTCGGGCACCAGTAGCAACATCTTGACCCAGCTCCACATGTCAACCGACTCGTATTCGTACTTGTCGACTACTTTCACGGTAGCTTTTGCCCTCTTCGAAGTCCCCGCGAACCTATTCATCAAACGGGTGACCCCAAGGGTACGTGACCCATAAGGCTTCATGCTCACGAGAACACAGCTGCAATTCACCCGTATTCTGGCCATTTGGTCGGTTATCGTTGCATGCACCGCGGCATGCCAGAATGCTGCTGGTCTATACGTCTGCCGTTTTCTTCTGGGTGTCGCGGAAGCCGGCCTCTGGTCCGGCATCATATACCAGTGAGTGATAGCATCTCGGTGCCCTGGAACGATCTGACACACCAAAGTGTGACTTGCTGGTACCGTCCCGATGAAGTTGCCGTCCGCCTGGCCTCGTTGACCATGCTGGGTCAGCTGGCTGGTATCCTGGACGCTCTGTTGGCGTACGGTCTTGGTGAGTCGCTGTTGAACTAGCATTTTTTTGATCCCAGTTCAGCCTTCGTCAGCAGCGATAAGATCGCTCCATGGCGATTGGCTTTTATCGTTTGCGGTGTGCTTGGTCTGATCGTTGCAGGCCTGATCTACTTCTTCCTGCCCGACTGGCCTGACTCCCCTCCGTCAGACGCCAGTTCCTTACGCCCGAGGAAGGCGCTTTTATGGCGGCTCGTCTTCCGCCTGGATCGGCCAGCTCTCACGATCTGGACTTTGACTGGCCGGCCATCAAACAGGAGGTCAAGTCCCCTCTCCTTTGGGGCTTCTCGATGATTCTGTTCTTCGCTGGCACTGGTACTACCGGCGTCACGTTCTGGTTGTCTACCATCACCGCAAGCTTTGGTCTTACGTCTACCACGCAGAGTAAGTCTCGCTCTGATCTTGTCGAGGGTTTTGGCTGATCGCCAACAGGTCAACTGTTGAATATCCCTCCGGCTGCTGTCTTCATCATCTCGTCCATCTTCACTGGCATCTTCCTCGATCGCACGGTTCGCATTCCAAAGTTCATGAGTTTCATCCTCGGATTCGTTGGTCTTATTGGCTGCTTCATCGGTCTTGCCATTTGCAAATCTGCCGGAGGTCGTTACGCGCTGATCCTTCTGGCATATGCATTTAATGCTGTGAGTGGCCCCTTTCTGCTGCGCTGTGCCCGCTGATAGTTCCTAGATGCAATTTGTGAGCGCCTGGCCAATTCGATCGCAAACCATTCGCGGATCCACCTCCTCGGCTTTCATGTTCGCTGTCACCAACACGATCGGCAACCTGCCCGGAGTGTGAGTGTCTCCAGGCACGGCCGGACTGACAACATCAGCTACACCGCGCAGATATTTAGAGCCAAATACGCTCCTGACTACACCGTGCCTTTCGTGGTGTGCATCATCTTCTGCTTCCTGGCCCTCCTTGCCGCGCTCTTCACTTGGTATTTCATGCGCGACATTGAAAGACAGACTAGGCAAGTTGCACACCTTCGTCGCAAGGCAGGGAAGGAGAACAACATTGTCATCGACGAGGACGTTCACAAAGACTAGAAGTGTCACCGAAGCTCCGAGGGAGTAGGAACAAGCCTGGCTGCTCCGTTACTTTGCCGGTCTGACTCGGAGTTGTCGGCCCAAGATGACAAGATGATGCGATTGCAGGATGGAAAAGAACGGTATAGATATAGATTTCCCAGATCGGGTAAAGACATAGATTACGACAGAGATTGTATTGCGCTGCGAATGTGAAGTTGATTGCCAAGTGACTTTGTCTGAGGGTCGTTAGAGCATGACTAGCCTCAGCCTCACGAATGTGCAGCTGACTGTCAACGACAGGTCAATATGTCTGAGATCGAACGAACAAGTGAGCGCAGCGAATGAGAGCGGAGCGAACCTCACGAATCTCCTGCCAGATCAACCAAAAATACTTATTGGCAACTATCTTTTCGCGTGGCTGACGACCACGACAACTTGCAGGCTCTCCCGCTCGTGCACGCAACGAAGGTTCAGCTCAGGGCTCGACGAGCACATACTCTTGTGAGCCTGCGAGGGTGTGTCGCCGAACGGCAGTGCTAGCCTCCCAACTCGGAGGACCATCGATGCTGGTTACGCAGATAAGGCTCTTAGCGTATGATGGAATGCCTCAGATGTTAAGCGGCGCTTCTGTATGTACAGCGGCACTCAAGATGATGGAGTGCTTAGCCGTGGCTCGGGGCTAAGTCCACTCGGCCGATAAGCGTTGCTGACGGCGGAAGGAAGTGCCCTGACCAGATAAGAGTGTTGAGAGTGCGCAGGCCACCATATATACCGCGAATGCACGCTAGGCCGACGGCGTCGTGATACATCTGCTGCTACAGATCTCATCCTGAACAGTTATGTCCTCAGTGATGGTGCCGCTTGAGCAAAATCTTAATTCGAGAAAAATGATCAATGGATTGCGCGCAGGATCTAGTTGGTATAGCTAGAGCACAGTCTCGATAATATTGTACTTCTTCTCCCCAATGATTCTCGATCGACGGGCTTGCCTGAACCTTGTGCATGTCGTCGAACCGCGTCGAACTAGTTATCTCTACGATCCAGTTCTACTGCTACACGCAAGTGTCCCGCTGGGACTGTCCTCGCTGAGTCATACATTTCCGTCCACGTTCTTCATAACTTGTTACATCTTGGACACTTGAGGTGTATGAAAAGGGTCGGAGACATAGCGGCTTCGCAGCGGGCAGGACTGTCAATCCCATCCTGAAAGTAAGAGGTTGGCGGAACGACCAGATAATCGGGAAGTAGACTCAGGTTCCTGGCGGCCCCGTCCTGTCGGAGTTGCTCGTAGAGATAGGGGAAAAACAGTATCATACGTGAATAATCAGAAACAAGTCGAACTGAGAAAGAGTATGTGCAGAATGGGGATGACGAGCAGATCCATCTGCTGTTCTGAAACAAGTCAAACATGGCCAATGCATGCTGGCTTGTTTCGTCCCAATGCGACAACCTGAGCGGAAAGTGTGGCTCATCGCGCCCGTTATCGTGAATGGAGGTGGTCATGACCAAAGGAATCCGGTGCAAAAGCCTCGAGCTGTTGGTCTTCCGGCTTAAGCAGCCGGCTGCTTAATGGAATCGCTCGGAAGCATTCTTCGCCCGGTATGCTTCAAGCTCCGTGTCGGTGATCGGGCCGGAGTTGACCGGAAGCGCAGTCAGAAATGAGAGCGAAGATGAGGATATTCTATTGTCAATCACAGCCATATCTCAATTGAACAAAGCGACCCGTCCAATTGTGTCATTCACTCATCAACGATCACTACGTCCACACCATGCCGCACGTCGCTCTTGCACCGCAGGCCAAAGCCGTATTGGACAGGCTGCTCGTGGAGACGGTCGCTCGCCGCGATGTCCCAGCGGTTTTCTTCGGCGCGACCACCGCGAAGGAGACGATATATCTGAGTCAGAGCGGGGAGAAAACCTTTGGGGATGCGAGCCATGGCGACATCAACGAGGATACCAGTGAGCAGACAATCCGCGTCGTCTTGAGCAGCGCTGAATACGCTCAGCAATGGAGTTATGGAGTCAGACGAAATTCATCACCTGCGTGAGTTGCTATAGCCGAGCGTCAGGGCAGCGAGCGTGCGCTCACACGCCTTCCGAGCAGGTTGCCATGATGCAACTGGTGGAACAGGGCCTCATCCAGCTCGACTCGGTCGATGATATCGCCAAGTACGCACCCGAGCTCCACCAGCTGCCATTGTTGGAAGGCTATGACAGCGACGACAAACCCATCCTCGTGCCGCCAAAGAACAAGATCACGCTGAGGATGCTCATGACCCACTCCGCTGGTACGTGCCTGCACTGCAGATAGATATTGACAACGTCGCAGGGCTCAACTACGTGTTCTTCGGCGGCCCAATCCTTGCTAAATGGGCGAAGCTCAATCCCTTGCCGTCGTTGTACTCTCCCGAAGCGACCGTGTCTTGCATCTGCACCCCGTTGACATACGAACCAGGGACGTCTTGGACGTATTCAACATCCATCGATTGGGTCGGCAAGATAGTCGAACGCGTCTCGGGGCTTCGCTTGGACGAGTATTTCAAGAAGAAACTCTTCGACCGAGTCGAGGGAGGATTGCCATCGCTCACCTTTTATCCTACCGAGGAGATCAAGGCGAATAAGATGACCATGTGTACGAGAGGCGAGGATGGGACAGTCGTGACAACTCCCGATGGCTTTGGACTGAGCCGGCCGACATCGGCGGACTCAGTCGCTCAAGCGATGCTGTCTGGCGGCGGCGGTCTGTTCGGAACGCAAAAGGACTGTCTGGCTTTCTACAGGGCGATCCTGCAGTGCGATCCAAAGAGCGAAGTCAAGCCGGCCGATCCGCTACTGTCCCCCGAATCATTCAAGCAGCTCTTCACCGGCTGCCTCCCGAAGAAGCCGGAGAGCGATGCGACGCAGAAGATCGTAGAGATGGTGACGAGGCCGCGTTACTTTGATCCTGATCCGACAGAGGAGACCGTGGATCATTCTATAGCCTTCCTGATCAACTTGGCCGACTTCACTGGCCGAAGGAAGGCTGGAAGTGGGTGCTGGTCAGGCGCTGCCAAGACGCAGTTTTGGATCGATCCAAGTGCTGGGATTGCTGTGAGTGGACTATGCCTCTGGCCTCTCACAGCACAAACCACTGACACCGCGAGGTATAGGGAATATGCGCTACACAGCTCATGTCATCCGCGCCTGATCCATGGTTTGCTGTCTACTGCGAGTACGAGCGGACTCTATACGAACATCTGCGGACTGAATGAGAACGCATGCTGTGGTGGGTAGGTGATACTGAGGGGCCAATGTGACAATGGACGCTGCGCTACTCGCTGCGGCAGAGATGTAACGGTATGACTAAGCCTCGCGCCATTGTCACTTCAAGTTACGATGGTTCTGGAAAGTAGTCGACTCATGCAACACCGCTACTAAAACGGGCCATCTGCTCGTGACCAGCATCGAGTCACCGGGGAGTTTTACATGTGGATTGAGAAGTGCTATTGAACTCTTATGTACTCTCTCTGAACCCGCTCGCAGTCTATCAAACCTTCCATGTCTTCTTGATCCTGCGTTGTGTCAAATTCGACATGGAAAGCAGGAAACAGCCTACAAGGATACTGACGCCCGCAAAGATGATAGGAGCGGAGAAGCCGTAACTGTCGAGCAGAGCACCAGTGATGGGTGTGCCCGACAGCGCAGCGAACGACATGACCATCATGCCCATGCCTATCCTCATGCCAATCTCATGGAAGTTGGAGGCGAATCCGATGAGGGCGGGAGACATCAGCGAGACAAAGGCACCAGAGAAAAATCCAAAGAGGATCGCGACGATTATGAGACCAGCGGGGGTAGCAGCACCGAATACGGCAAAGGTCATGACGCCGGCACCAGCACACATTAGGCAGAGGAGGTTGAGCGAGCCCAAAGAGTCGGCCAGGAAGTTTGGGCTGATACGACCAAAGACTGAAGCGGCGTTGAGGATCGCCAGGGTGTAAAAGGTTAGGTTCTCCGATAATCCATGCTCCTCGGCGAAGACCTGAAACAGTATGTCAGCTTGTACAATAAGTGTGCACGCTCTCGAGCTGAAACTGACCTGAAGGTAGAATATAGGGAAGAAGAGACCCCAGGCGACAAAGAATAAACCCGCAACACATAGCGCGTATGCCCGGTGGGCAAACAGCTCCTTGGGGGAAGGCTTTGGAGGCGCATTGGGGTTCGGCGGCAGTCTAGGTCGCATCAATCCACAGGCGACGACTAGGCAGCCGAGGATGAGATATCCTGTGTACTGTACGGCCTTCTTGAATCCATGCGATGCGATCAGGTTGTTGAGCATGATGGGCATACATATGCCGCCGACGGACGAACCGGTGACGACGATACCGATGGCGAGAGCGCGACGGCGGTGGAAGTAGTGAGAGATGACAGAAAGAGCGGGGAGAAAGAGTAAGCCGATGCCGAGCCCGATGCCAATGCCTTGGGCCAGCACAGTCTGCCAGAAGTGGGTGCAAAGCGACGTCATGAAGATGCTGAGACGTGCGTTTTGTTAGTCGCGCGGTTTGGAGCTTCAAGCCGATTGCCGTGCTCACCAGACAACGTATATCACGCTCCCAATGCCGATCAGATAGTAGAAGTAGCCCTTGTCATACAGAGGTCCCGCAACGGCGCCGAGAGCGAATTGAAGGAAGAGCTGGACCGATCCGACCCATGAGATGTTTGACGCTGTCTGTTCGGGGTAGCCGGTTTGGTAGTACGCCTGGAACACGCCAAAAGCGTTGGCATAGCCGAAAGTGACGAACACTATGCCATACATCAGTTACGGCCGTGACGAGGGCACATACATTCGACGTACCTACGAGCCAGCTGCCCGCTAGAGTCAGCCAGCCCCATGTGCTACCCTCTGGGAATGTGGGCGGCGCGTGAGCAGGGGTTTCAGCGACAGGTGGAGGTTGTTGCTTCTCGACATCTGTATCTATAACTGCGGATGGATCGAGTCTCGTAGCATCGCTGCTGTCACTTGGCCGACGTGAGCGTGAATCCATCGTGCTGTAGGATTAGGACCGTGATGGCATAGGAAGCAACATGAAAGAAAAAGAGTGAAGAGCGCGTGATCACCCAAGTGTGTATAAATAAATACCTGATTGAATTTGATTGAGGACAAAGGACAACGCCGAGCTGATAAATCCAGGGCAGCGGCTGCTTTACGCAATACGGAGAAGAATAGAGTGGCTCTGGCGGTGCACACCGATCCCCGAGGGCAGGCAAGGGGATTTGTAAGCATATTCAAATACCATCAAGCTCATGCATATCTCTTGATCTACTCGGTCTTCGTCTGACTGATAACCGAGCCAGACTCCGACACGTCCTGCATGGTGTGGTCACGACTGGCTCAAATCCATCTGCATTGGCCGCGATGGCCGAATGACCGCGCCTCTGACACCTTTGCACCAGCTGTCTTGTCCACGCCCATGACAAACCTGCCTTCACCGTCCACGAAGTTGATCGAGACGTATACGTAGTCCATCGCGCTCGGTGATAACGGGAGCTCGGTCGGGGACCGACGACCTGACTGGCCTTATTTGCAGATGACAGCGAGTGTCTCCCCACGTCTTGTCCATCCCAGCAGCGCGCTGTCATAGTTCACAGGTGGCCGGGTATTGCTGAATAATGCGGTGTGAGGTAATTGTGCATCTACTTCGATCAACTCAGTCGCTCTTCTGTCGGAGGTCGAAAGTACCGCCAAGAAGCCAGTCGTCACCATGTACATCGCTAGTTCGGGCAAGCTTCTTCGCGGTGTAGGCAGCGGCTAGACTGTGGAATACGAGATGGCATCAGCGACAAAGCTGTCTAGTCTACCTAATCCACGGTTGTTTAGCGATAAACGATGCTTAGTCATCGACTTCCCTGGCGTCATCCAACACTGCGACGTGATTGACTATCTCCGATGTAATCGACTACTCCGGCTGCTTAGTAATCCACCGAGCTATTCATGCTTAGTAATCCCCTAATGGACATATAAACCTGCAAGTCGTTGAACTCCAAGGATCCTCATCCACTTTGATCTTCCACCCGCAGCCTTGAGCAACACGCTTGTCGTTGCGAAACCGAGTCTTACTTTGTCACGGCCATGTCCGCTCGGATAACATACTCACACGCCCTCCTACCATCTTCGGTCAACATGATGTACGCCGAAGCTGGTGAGACCTCTTTGCCCACGTTGCTGTTCTTGCACGGCTTCCCAACTTCTTCCTTCCAATTCCGCAACCTGATTCCCCTACTCAGCGACAAATACCATGTTGTAGCACCGGATCTTCCAGGCTTCGGCCAAACCGTTCTTCCCGCCTCCTTTCATCTCACTTTCGACTCCATTGCGGACAGCATCGCCCAGCTACTCGACCAACTAGGCATCGATGAATACGCGGTCTACGTTTTCGATTACGGTGCCCCGATAGCTTGGCGTCTCGCCTTGTCTCGTCCCGACTCAATACGAGCTATCATGGCGCAGAACGGCAATGCTTATGAAGAGGGGTTGGGTGAATGGTGGGACGGGTTGAAGGGTTGGTGGGCTAGTGGGGAAGAATTTGGGCCGATCAGGGAGGCTGTTCGTCCAGCCTTGTCGCTCGACAACGTCAAGCGTCAGTACACTTTCGGCGTTCCCGACGAACTGGTCTCTCGTATAGATCCGAGCGCGTGGACGCTGGACTACCTGCACAATATCAAAGGACACGAAGATCGTCAGCTGGACCTGTTCTACGACTACCGAACAAATCTCGCGTTATATCCCCGACTCCATGAGTGGTTCAGACGGAGTCAGGTACCTCTCCTAGCTGTCTGGGGTAAGAACGACCAAATCTTTCCCGGAGATACCAGCGGGACGGCATTCATCAGGGACCTGCCTGATGCAACAGTTCACATGCTCGACGGTGGGCACTTCCTGCTCGAAACGCATCTCATGGAAACGTCCGATCTGATCAAGGAATTTCTGGGGAGGATAACTTGGTGAAATGCCGAAAAGATGATGACCCACGATTGGTGTATTTCTATCGATATGGATCGGTGTATCATCTATCTCCCTGTCCTACATCTGATCTCCAGCTTTGGTATCATTTGGTCCCGGTTGGTCATCATGCGTATCCCGCGCGTGTTGGAGCCTGATTGGCTGCGCGTTGAGGCGTGGTAGATAGAAGATAGGCGGCATCCCGTGGACTGACGCCGACGGCGAACGGTGAACTATTCAGTGTGTCACCTAAATCATCACCGCCTAGATACCGATTACCCACCTCGACAATTGCATCTGCCTTGATTTCAAACAATCTGTTACACAACCCGCAGCGTTCATAATAGCTGCACCTCGCGACACTTTATCATCTGCATCAAACTTCATCACCATACTCATTACTGCACACAACACTCTACCGTTCTCAAATTCCTAAACAATGTTCGACAAACGGCCTCGAACCACATTCCGCCAGTTGATGTCCGAGGGACAGGTCTTCACGCCTTGTGTGTGGGATTGCTACTCCGCGAAGGCAGCTCAAATGGCCGGATTCAAGGCGATACTTCTTAGTGGTGCTTCTCTCGGTTTCAGTATGTCAGGCGTGCCAGACATGGGTCTTCACAATCAGGAAGAGCTTGTCTGGGCGACGGACCGAATCTCGGATTATTCACCCCTTCCCCTCATTATCGACGCAGACGACTGCTTTGGTGACGTGGCCCAGGCGTACAGGACGTGTAGAAGGCTAGCCAAGGCAGGTGCCGCTGCCATACTCCTCGAGGATACACCTAACGAACGTGGGTACGCGCGCTTTGGACGAGCAATGGAAGCTGCGACGCTGGCTGGCAAGCTCGATGGTAATATCGAACATCCAGTCATCCCTCAGGATCTCTGGCTTGCGAAGATCAAGGCGGCACTCGACGCATGCGCTGGAACCGACTGTGTAGTCATCGCTCGAACTGAATCCAAGCTCGAAAAGGGTCTCGATGACGCCATTGAGCGTTGTGTTCGCGCCCAAGCACTCGGTTGCGAAATGACCTATGTTCACGGACTTCGCACGCTCGAGGAGTGTCAGAAGGTGGCTAAGGTCCTCCCCGGATGGAAGATGTTCGGCGATGTCGCGACAGTCGACGGCAAACCATTCGTTGAGCTCGAAGACATCGCCGCCCTGGGCTTCAACCTCGTCACTATGCATTATCTCGAGAAGGGTTCCATGTGGGGCATGATGGATTATGGTCAAGAAGTCTTTAAAACAAGCAGCACCCGGTACGCGGATGAGCACACAATGGGTGGTCGGACCAAGCAGGAGCAGCGCGAGCTGCAGGAGAGGGATATTGGCTGGATGGTAGCGGAAGATGAGTGGAAGAGGATCTAATGCATGCACAGAGTTGGCGAGCTTTCCTGCTATTAGAGAGTTGATCAACTTCCAGATGCGCTTATCATTCATAAGACGTTTATCATCCATGCAATTATCATCATTAAGACACTCGACCTCACATGCAAATTGTGCTATCATATGTGCGACGCTCAAACTAAATCCGCAGCCATCGGTACAGCAACACCTCATCGCTTATCCCCTGTCAAACCACATCTTCACCCCGGCTCCAAACGCTTTGAGAGCCTCATCGATGTTCTGCATGTCGCCGGCGAACTGCGATCCGATGGCTTAGCTATGCACTGCGTAGACCATGAAGCTCTATGCTTACCGTTGCACGGAAGAAGTTAAGCCTATCCGTTTGATCCACGCCTGGCCTCTCAACAAGGAAGAATCGTGCAGGCATCAGCAACACCTGGGACTCATCGACGAGGTATTGCCAAAGCTCGTCCATCAATTCACTCGTATTGGTAGTGCAATCCCCGCTTGTGGTCCCAACGAACGGTTTGTTAATGCTCGCTTTGCCAGCGGTCTCTGATAAAATCTGGTTAAGTGCGACGATCTTGGTACGACTGTATCGGGGATGCGACTTGATGTTGATCTCGAGAAATTGGAACATTCCGCCGCCGCAAGGCTTGGTAGAGACAAGCGTGGGATCAGAGTACTTGGCAAGACAATCAACGAAGTAATCTCTCTTCATCTGGTATTCAAGGCGAACAGCTAATGTCGATTATGATCAGTTGCGGACGTGCGACGGAGTCGGTGTATGGTCACGTACCCCACATCCAGCGCATGAAGCCTGAGATACCCCAATGTTCGGGTGACAAGTAACTGGCCAAAATCGCTTGTCCGACGTTGTTCGGACTCTGTGTAGAGGTCTCTATCGAATCAAAGTTAGTCAGCGACTCTTTATCTAAAGATCTTCGGTAACACACCTCCAAGTCTCATCAACCGCTCAGCGAACAGAGAGTTACACGCGATCCACCCAGTTCGGATCCCGGGTCCAAAGATTTTGCTAAATGTGTCGATCCTCACAACTCTTCCTTCCGTATCGCGGCTGAGGTAGCTCCTGATGCCAGCGTAGTCGTTGAAGACTTTGGCGACCTCGTGGGAATATTCTTCACCCAGTGGGATCTTGGCCATTGTCTCTCGAGCCTCTTCCGCTATCGCTGCTCTCTTGGCGGTCTCGGACTCGTACGGTTTGTATTGGAGCGCTGAATAATTCCAGTTAGTCGCACCCCCCATTCAAAGCTGGGAAGGACAAACCAAAGTATGGATCATCTTCCATACTGAATGCACTCTTGTCAGTAGAGAAGTCTTCAGCGGCTAAAGGCGAAGCTCACATGATTACGTCGTATTTCGAACAGATCGCATATATTCTGTCATAACGCTCCGCGGGCATGACCGATCCGGTTGGATTCTGCCCACATGGTATTGTATACATCAAATGAGGTTTGCGTCCTCTTGTCGACTCGTCCCAAGTTGACAGGACCTCCTCTAGATCGTCAGGGACCATACCGTCGTTATCGGTCTTGATTGGAAAGAACTTTGCTCCTCTGCTTCGGCCATTTATCAGGGAAGTATCAAACGAATACTCCTCAGTCAGAACGGTGTCGACTCCCTGAGTGTACATTGTGTCAGGTAGTTCCACGCATCGTAACAATGATGTGGGACCCACTGATTCGACAAACAGCTGAAACACTTTTGAGATTCCTGCGCGATTGACATCAATGTCTCATTCTCGACGCAAGCCGATATGATTGGTGTTCTTTGGGGGAATCACTCACCATCTGTGCCCCCACAGGTGATGAAGATATCCGCATCATTCAAAACCCGTCCATGAATATACTCGTTGAGCTCCTTGCAGAGGTCAATCAGTTTCGGGAAGCCATTCGATAAGCCGTACTGCAAGACCTCGTTGATGTCGTAGATTCCGGCTGGGTCATTCTCTGCACCGGGACCGGTCTTCTTGAAATGGAAATCTTCAGTTGCGGCTACTCCATTCTTCCAATCGTTCAAAGAACCACTGCAGATAGATTCTACAGTCGGCATCGTGAATGTCGCGTGTTGCATCGGAAAGAGAGAGTCTAGGTTCGAAGTTAGACACACTGCTTCAAGATCGACTAACCTGACCAGATCGACTCACGATGGGGTAATCCCCCTGCCAATGACCGGATTCCCTTGTTCTCCTGAAGCAGTCTTCCCATAGCCTTCATCGCGCTGGGCCGCTGTGCTCTGACAGCCGGAGTCAGGTGATGTTGGAGGTCGAGACTCTCCGGCAGGGACGGAGCGGGCGACATGATGGTCTGTGATTCAGTCCTTGTGCAATGGCGATCAGCGTTCAATGACTGTATGCTTACAGAAGTGTGCTCGCGAAATGTTGAATATCGGAGGTCATTGTGCAGAATGTGGCCCACTTGCCGGTTCACTCAGCAATCGCCGACGGCGCCCCACGTGTAAGCAGCAATCCGGAGCAAGCCGATAGAGTGGTAGCAAGATACAGTAGCCGTCGGCAGTCACAAAATGTGAGCTTACTCCGATCTTGACTCACGTCAATAAACAGTCTAGCAAAATAGGTACTGACTCAATCTAGTGACATCCTGTAACACCTCGCTCGTAACGGATCAAGTCAGGACGATCATCACTGCCAGTGTCAACCGGTCTGGAGAGTAGTCTCAAAATGGCTCGCGACGTCTTCACTACCGCTGTCATTACCGCGACCATAAGTGAAGCCAAAGTCGCCGAGCTCGAAAAAGTCTTTTCCAAAGTCTACAATATCGGGGATGGGCTGAATCCGGATCTAGTGATTCCTGATCACGTACTTCGAGAGGCGGATGTGTGGTATACGAACTGGATAGGGATACCTGGCGTTACTTCAGTGGATCAGGTGCCGAATACCAAGGCGGTTCAGCTGTCTTCTGGTGCGTTGCTTCATGCACTGAATTGCAAAAAGAAATGACTATAGTGGGAGAGGCTGACGCCAAGGGCTGCTTGCTTCCAGCTGGCGCCAACATATTCTTAGAAGGACGACTTATGGAGTCCAAGGAGGCTCGTAATCAGATCAAAGTGTGCAACGCGTCTGGTGTGTATTGCGCGTGTATCTTGTCCCGCAGGCTCTCGAGCGCCTGAGAGGGCGCTGACTTTGCGACAGGCATCCATGTGGTCTCCATTCCTCCCTACATCATTGCAAATGTCATCAACGGTGAGTCTGATCACTCAGACAGCGAGAGCGAAGCCGAAAGATGTTGTGTACTTGCAGTATACATGTCGATGCCGCTGCAGATCCTCGCAGCGAGGCAAGAAGCTAGATGGGATGGACACAATATCCCTCACCACAGATCCCTCATCGGCAAGACGGTTGGCCTTCTTGTAAGCTTGCCGTCTCATTCCATTCGCAACGCTTCCGCAATCTGAGTATGTGCGGATGCTCATCTCGCGTTTAGGGTTACGGCCATATCGGCAGGGAGACAGCTAGACTGTTCAAAGCCTTGAACTGCAAAATCATAGCCGCCAACTCGACCGGGAAGAGGGGAACGGACACTGGAGTAAGTCGTCTCCTACCATCACCAGAAGGGATCATTCATACCCGATGTGATTTGCTAAACCTCCCTCGCAGTACGTCGTACCGGGGACTGGAGACGTGGAAGGCTCGATACCGTCCGAAATGTTTTCTACCTCGGATGAGAGCTCATTCAACGAATTCCTGAGCTGTTCGGAGATCTTAGTGGCCAGTCTCCCCTCAACGCCAAAGACGGAATGGTTAATGACCAAGAAGAGGCTAGGTGGGCTGCCTTCGGACTGCCATGCGCGTCGGATGACGCGAGCTGATTGGCTCTACGTAGGTCGCCTTCCTGCTGACGCCGTTTTTGTAAATGTTGGACGTGGGGACCTGGTAAAATCTTGTGAGTTCCGACCTATTCCCACTCCTGCCTCGAAATGAGATGAACCACTGACTAGGTCGAACAGGTGACTTGCTCGAAGCCCTGGACCGAGAAGGCGGCCTGTCGGGTGCTGTGATAGACGTTACAGATCCGGAACCCCTGCCTCAAGGCCATCCACTGTTCACCCATCCCAAAGTCATCGTCACGCCCCATACGAGTGCGTTTGTGGACAACTATTTCGAGCTCGGCGCGGACCTCTTGATGATACAGGCTGAGCAGGTCAGAAATGGTAAGCCGTTGTTAAACGTTGTAGATCTAGAAAAAGGGTACTAGGCGGATTAGTTGTAGGACAGGTCAAGGGTCAGAGGGCGAAAGGAAAAGTATAGTAAAGGCATTCCAAGGTTGATTTAGAGATGCCATAGACCACCACCAGCATATATAACGCAATGTCAATTTACCTCTTGAACGGGTAGGAGTTCCCGACATCATTCTGTGCCCTCAACAGCAATTGGGGCTCGGAGTGATATATCGCTGTCGTAAAGACAAGGCTTGACGCTGTCTATGAGCTGGGCGAAGGCACGTCATCATTAGGCATACGTGTCTTCTTGCTTTCCGGACGATGTCCTCTGGATCATCATTACTGGATACATGCGATATCGAACTATGATCCACGATGATCCCACTCAATTGACGATTTCCATCTATGACAGAGCCGACATAGTCTGAAACAGTATCAGCGCTGCACTACTAAGGATCGGTTCGGCTACTCACGATCAATCTTCCACCATCCACAATCAAGACGGCATTGTCCATGTATGAACCAGCATCGGAACCCAGCATCAAGACAGGCCCAGCGATCTCCTCTGGTCTTCCTGCTCTTCCGACCGGCGAGACTTTGACAGCTTCTGACAAGACCGGTGCGAGGGTCTTGCCGTCTCCAGTCATGGCACTGGGGAAAAGACCAGGGCAAACGGCGTTGACACGGATCTTGAACCTGCAAGTCATTCAGCTGGGTGCATATCGTAGCTCGCGATTGACTTACGGGATGAGTCGGGATGCCAACAGTCCGGTCAAGTGCAGTGCTTTGAAGTGCGTCAGCTACACCGGCGCATACACGAAGAGGATAACCCACTTCCAGCTTTGGTTGCTCCCAATGTCACGGAACTGCCTCGTCGCTGTAGCCCTAAGGCAGCAAGGGAAGCGATGTTGATGACGACGGGCAGCGTCGATTTCCTGAGGAAAGGGATCATCGCGACGGTGGTGAAGTAAACACCTAGTTCAGAGGTCAGGCGTGATATGCATCAACTTGCACACGAAGCTTACCATTCACGTTGACTAGTCACATACATCAGCTCAATGTCGAGTAGATGAGAGGCAACTCACCCCGAGACATGTCCAGAAAGTCATCACTTCAAATTAGCCCAGAGAGCCTCCCTAGAAACTCACTCCTCGACACCGTCCCAGAGCATGGACTGCAGATTCTCGACTGATGCACATCATCAGCTGGCTTTCGAAGCGTGCTGTCATGGAACGTGCTCACCATCGTCGACCTCGCATTGTTTTCGCCAAGGCTTCAGAAGGCCGGCGCAATTGACTAGAACATCAACTACCTTAGTGACCTGACCTATCGCCGTAGCCATAGCAGCGACAGCTTCTTTCGAAGATACATCGCCTGGAACTCTACCCGCGTCTCGTCAATCACGGATGTCTTTATCTGTACAAGGTGGTGACCACTTACGGGTAAACTTTGCCTTCACCCCCTGAGATCGCTTCGTTGATCTCCTTTGCTGTCTCTTCCAAGAGCTCCTTCCTTCGTCCCGTTATAATGACATTCGCGCCGTTCACTGCATAAGCCGAAGCCAATGTTCGACCGATGCCTGTAGGGGAAAGTCAGTATAAACAGTTCAGCGATGACAAAAGGCCAGATGTCGGTAATAAGAGCCTGAGAAACCACTCACCTGAACCACCTCCAGTGATGACTGTCCATTTGTTACGGACACTGTACAGGTTGACAGCGGATAGGGACGAGAGATCGAGAGGCATTATGTAGTAAGGTTAACGTGGACGTGATCAGAAGGTTGTAGGTCTTCTTCGGAATGCTGATGATGATATTAATGATGAAAGGGTGACTGACATAATCATGCTTCTGATACGGAACTGCTCCGTCCCCCAACCGACTGATCCACTCGGCCGCGGCGTTCAAAAGGTAGCCGTCGGCAGTCCAGCCAATGGGTCTTTCGGGTCGGGCTGATAAGGATGGGTGACAGCGGAATTGCTTCCGTTCATCAAGATAACCTGCCTGCCGCATGCTTGCTCACGCCAATCAGCTATGACGTCTCGCTTTTGACTGGCTGTCAACTTCAATAGCTTATACGTGCTCCTGATTCTCTAACGGCCGCCCAGTTCGCGTCAACGAGAGATCATGTTGACAACTTCACTCGAAGGAAAAGTCGCGGTTGTGACGGTATGTCAATCCTGCTCAGCGGACACTGATTAAGATGGTTTCAGGGCGCTGCGTCGGGCATTGGTCTCGCGGCTGTCGAGGTAGGCTCATTTGATCTGTGATGAGACTGTCGAATGAATCCTATTAGCTGATCTCAACAGGCGTTTTTAGAATCTGGTATCTTGGGCGTTTGTATGGTCGACCTCAACGAAGTCACCCTATCTAGCGCTATCGCTCCTCTCCTCAGCACTTTTTCCGAACGAGTTATATCTGTTGCGGGAGATGTCAGTGAAGAAGCTACTGCAGACTCATATATCGCCGCGGTGATGGAGAAATGGGGGAGGTTGGATATCTCTGTTCAGTGCGCAGGGATCAACATGAAGCGGGCTCCTCTAATGGATGTTTCAGTGGAAGTCTTGGATCGTATCTGGCAAGTCAACGTTCGAGGGGGTGAGTTCACGGTCCATGTCTCGTAGAGTCTAGAGCTCGAGGGTGCAAGACGTCGTAGGACACAAGGAGATGCCGATCCTCACCGTGTGCTTCCGCGACAGAGAGAGCGTTTGCTGATCAGTGTCTCAACAGTGTTCCTTGGACTCCAGAAGAGTATAGGCGCCATGCTTGATTCACCAACGAAAGGCCAAGGATGTTCAGTCATCCTCATCAGTTCACAGATTGGCTTGGATGGTAAGTGAATCTGCATTGACTTCAGCAGGAGCAGTACTGACGCTCTGACCGATGTAGGCTGTGCTGGTCTATCAGCCTATGCGGCATCCAAATTCGCCGTGCGAGGGCTCATGTCCACTGCTGCGCAGGAGTATGGTCCGATGGGTATCAGAGTGAATGCCGTCTGTCCGGGGCGTAAGTCCTTTCTAATTTACGCTTTAGCAACGTCGAGATGGCAGCGATCAGTCGTCACACCTTAGCCCGAGTCGACCGTCCAATCCCTCGGATATTCTGAACGGCACTCATTCTGACTCTTTTTGATAGCCATCGATACACCGCTTATTGCCAAGATACCTGCTGAGCTCATGAAACCGCACGTCGAGAAATGTAATCTGAAAAGGATGGGTAACGCAGGGGAGATTGCTTCTGCCATCTTGTTCCTAGCAGGCGAAACGGGGGGATATTGCAGCGGTACAACGCTCAAAGTCGACGGGGGATGGAGTAAATGGTCATGAGCAGATACTAGTAGCAAATGACAACATGCACGAGTCTCCAGTCTGGAATCCTGGTAGCAGTCAATAGTCTATTGAAAGCTGGGAGCTCTTGAGGGGAGTGAAGCACGGTTCTTTGTTAACCTGAGGGTTTAAGAAGGAGCCCAGATCTGGGAGTCTGTGCATATGAACGTCTATGATCTATGACCGAGAATCTTCCATTTATGCCTTAAGAGCCTCCGTCCGTGATGAATCTGCCTCATACGGCCCCCTAGATGCAATTGGAATGCTGAAAGCAGATGGATTCTGACCATCCTCCAGCTCCGGCTCCGTTGCTCTAGCGTAAACCGCGAATGCCTTCCTGTCACTGGCCAGCCTGACATCCTCGACCGCATCTCTCATCCTCAGCCCCTCTACAGTTCTGAATTTTACGGCCATGTAGTCTTCCGAGTATGGCTTGATCTCCGGCAAGTCCGTTCGGCCAAGCTTCTTCGAATCCTCGTTCAACCATGTTGAGATCTCCCGAACTATACGGGGCTCTTCGACTTTACCGTAAACGTGAAGATTTCGGTCGGAAACGAGAGCTCGTCGCTTAAGATGTAGGTCTGCCATCGTTGCCCGGGAGGGTAGCGTGGCTGAGCCCGAGAAGACTCGAGCGACCGCCTGACTGTGATATTCGAAGAAGGAGAAGGCAGCTATACCACGAATGAGCTTGTGCGTCGCAAGTACCGGTGACGCAGAGACTTACAGATATTGGCAGCAACTCCAAGCATGATCAACGTCGGATCGGCTATAAGTCTGTCAGCACGACCTCATCTTGAGCTATGTAGAGCGTACGGATGTAGAACAGGTCCAGGTGAAGATTTGCCACGGTATACTGTGCTTGGACCAGACGTGTATTCGGATCATCTCTTCTCTTGGCCTCCCAGTCGCTCAGGAAAGGATAAGAATGGTAGTAACCGGTAGCGAAAACTACTGCGTCGACCTCGAGGATAGATCCATCTAACATCTCGACCTTGCCTAGGGCGCTGGGATCGGTAATGGGGAGGAAGCGCTTGATGGTAGGGACCAACGAACATCGTTCAGATACCATCCTGTCTCGGAAGACGGTTTTGACGATCTGAACCGACCACACATGTCAGCCAACAGACTTCAAGGGACTTCGTGGGACAGAGCTGAAACTGGAAAGTCGACATAAAGCATGAATGCACAACCACGCACCATTGTATCCGACGAGTCATCCGACTCAAACGGCCTCGTCGTAACGTATACGCGGTCCGAGTATACTGCTACTTCCCTAGCTATATCCGAGCCTGATGGGCCACTTCCACAGATCAATACACCTTTGCGGTCGATGTAATCTCGGCCATCTCTGAAATTGGCGGCGTGGGACATTCGGTCAGGCCAAGTGCTACGCCATTCGGCGAGGCCAGGAAAATCTGGAATGGCAGGGGCACTACGCGAAGAAGCATAAGCAAGTCGAACGGTGGCCTACACAACAGGCAGGAACAAAAGGAGAAAAAGCTCACTTGTGATGACCCGAGGCGCAGACCACGGCATCGAATCTCTATATGTCCATCCTATCAGCGGTTGTATCGACCCCGTCGCGATCCGGCTCACCTCGCAATTCCATGTTCTAGTCACTTGCGCCTCATCACCATTCTTCTCCACTTCCATAGTCTGGGTCCAGACGTTCCAGCCTTGTGACCTTTGCTCTGCGTCCAAGATCTCTTCCACTATCTCCACCCTGGTGTTGAACCTTGTAGATTTCCGGATATCATATTTTTGGGCATATTCCTCCAAATATGATTGATGTTCGTCGTGGAAGACGTACCACTCATCGAGTTTCGATCGAGGTCTACGTAAACATCAGTTTGAAGCTCAATGCACATCAAAGCAGGAGCGGCTCACACATCTTGGTATACCATGATTGGTGCGGGAATGTTGTTTTTCAGAGTGCGGTAGGCCGGTCCAGGTGGAGCGAATCTCAATACCATCTTGTCAGCCTCCGTCGAGGTGACGGTCACTTTCTCAGAGCGGGGAAGGTCAGAGCTCCCAGGCACCTGTGGAGTGTCAGTAGAAGCTCAAGAGGTTGTCGTTGTTTCAACCACTGAAGGGACTAGACGCACGTCGGGCGTGTAGTCTGTCCTGCTGGACCCAACTGTAGGCATTTGCGGTATCGCCCCTCTATCGGTTTTCAGCTTCCATATTCCGCCGACATGATCATTGCGGTCGTATGCCGTCACATCTATTCCAGCTTCCCGTAGATGACGGATCATGGGCATCTACTCACTTCGTCAGCCATGCCAATCTGTCACGGGCTGTCCCCTAGATAAACTTACACCAGAGGAACCGACTCCGATGACAGCAACCCGGCGTATGGCTCTTGGCAGCTGCCAGCATTCTTCTTCTTGCGCGTTCATGGTCTTTAGATCTTCTTGCTCATTGCGTTCAGTGTGTTGGCGAAGACGTGAGGACGCGCGTGATTTAAACTGAAGTGATAAGCTACAGCTCTCCCCGATAGCCGGCCCCATCTTGGTAATGGCTCAGTGGTTTCGCCGCCGGCGAGGCATTCACCCGAAACCCTGGGCAGAGGAAAACCCACGTGATTGCTGCCCACCCCAAGACCCTTTGAAGAGATAAGGGCGCGGCGGGCCATCCGCGTCCGATACCCTTATGGCGTGGTACAACTTGAAAAGCGGCAGTCTATTTGCGACGGTACGACGGTGCCGTTAGTACTTTCTTACGGGCCATGATCTCTATAGTCTGCTTGCGAGCGTCGACGCGAGTCTCGGCAGCGTCCGATTCGTCATCACTCAGTAGTCTTGAAGTCATCAACTGATTTCACTAGGACAACGCTCATTGGTCCGGGAAGATCCGGGAAGAAGCCTACTGATAGCCTCATACTCATCAGCCGACTTGTTGACTTAGTGTATTCATTGCAGCTATCTAGAGCGGGGACTCCTTCACGTGGTATCCTTGCTCATAGGCGTGTGTCACATGTCGCCGTTGTAGAAACAGAAGTGACGCAGAACACCTTGACCGCCGTTACTGTAAGCTCGACAGTAGCTGCAACTGTTATACGTTGGCGGGGGCTCTTTAGATAGTTCGGCAAGGAGCAGCGTGAGCGATTTTCAGTTGGCTGCAGAGGAAACTGCTGCATCCCTAGGCTCATGGTCTGATGTAGGCACTCGTTGCGTAACTATGTTTGGCCATTGCACTCAATGGCACTATCATGAATCCATCTCTACAACCACTGAATCCGCTCGACAAGCAATCCGACGCTTCCTGCATTCATAATATGCCCAACCTCCTCTCTGCGCCATGTTCTCACCGCCCCTCCCTCCCCCGGGCCGCTTAAGTGAACAAGAAGTTGACCACCTTGTGGAACACGTTCTTGGGAGGTGGCTCCTGGTAGCTGACATCCTCGTCTTTGGGAATGTTGCTGTACATATCGAGCTCGGAGGGTTTGAGCCAGCGGGGCCTCTTGTGAAGGAAGTAGTGACCGAAGACAGCAGCGAAGAACAAAGGAAGATTGATATACGCCACAAGGAAGGTGGAAATGTTCCATTCGTTGGTGAGGAAGACTGTCCAGCCATTGAAGACAAGGACCTAGCCGGAGAAAGAGAAGTTAGTATCCTTCAGTGGTGAGGATGACACTCACGATACAACACCAGAAGACCACCCAGTATGCGATCCATGGCTGCAATCGATTGTAGTAGCTGCAACCGAATGTTAGTATTCGACATCACGCGGAGCCGTGAAGGTACACGCACTAGAATTTCGTCCTGTCGATTCCTTGGGAGTCAACTGCTTTCTTGAAACGGATGTAGGTGATAGCGATGCAGCACCAGACGAGGATACCGGAACTGGCAAGCTGTGTCAGCTGTTATCCACCAGCGTGCAGTGGGCGGACTACTCACAGCGCTGTCAAGTGAGTAAGCCAGTTCAAGACGGTTTGCGCTCCTGATGAGACCGCCATGTAAGACAAGGGCATGAAGCAAACGACAAATGTCAAGGCGACAATGGGCAGACCTCCACGAGTAGTCTTGACGAAGATCTTGGGGGCTTGACCTCGGAGTGCCAAGCCGTACAGCATCCTACTGGAGATATACACACCCGTGTTACCTGCTGAGAACGCTGATGTAAGGACACAAGCGTTGATGATAGATGGCAAGGCCTTGATGCCGACCCTGTTGAAGGCAATGACGAATGGTGAAGAGGCAGCGGTCGTACCAGTTGCCGCAAGCAATAGTGCGTCATTCGAGGGGACGAGCATACCAACGATGAGGATACCGAGAACGTAGAAGAGAACGATACGGATGAAAACTGATGTAACGTCAGCGATTAGAATAAGGGAACCATAGGGCAGGTCGAAGTGGGCATGACATGGCATGGCAGATTCTACTCACCCCGCTTGATCGCCTTGGTGACCGAGACTCGGGGGTTCTGGACTTCGCCCGCTGCGATGGCGATGGATTCCATACCCAAGAAGGAATAAGCGGCTTGCGTGAGATCGGTAAACCATCCAGCGAATTGTCCTGACATTGGCAAACACAGTGTAAGGCTCTCTCATCTCGGAGTAAGAGACACTATGAGCTCACCCTTACTGCCAGACAGGATGTAGTGGACGAATGGACCAGGGTCTTTCCAGTACCTGAAGCCAATACGGTCTCCTGCAGGGTTGCCTCCAAGATCGACGATGAGACCGGCAAGAATGAGGCCAACAATAAGGAGAATTTTGATCATCGAGAACCAGAACTGATTGGGATATCAGTACGTGGGAATCCTCCCCCTACAACCTCGGACTTTGTGCTCACCTCGCTTTCACCGAACCATCGAGCACCGAAGAAGTTCTACGACATAAGCCCTACTGTTCAACCCACAGAGTTAGTAACAACTCACAATGCCTGCACAGAGGACCATCAACATCGTGAGGTACGCGGCTGTGTGAGAGACCGGCATGTCTAAGAGAGGAACATCACATATCAGCCCGCGGAATGCACGGAAATGGATCGGTCTCACCTGTGTCCCAGTATCCAATCAGGATAGTACCCGAGATAAGCTCGTTAGGGAGAGAGATGCTGTGGGACAGGACCGCCTGCCAACCAAGGGCGAAACCGAGAGATGGATGAACCCATCGCTCAGCATAGTGGATATAGCCTCCAGAGATGGGGCTATATCCAGGTCAGACACATTGTCGCACCCCAATGATGCTGAGTACAACGCACGCGTAGACAGCCATCTCTCCCAAGGACATCACTACGGGAAGCTTTATGTCAGCCGTAATCTTAGGTCGAGACGGTACAACGGTCACTCACACATGCAATAAGCCATTGATCCGGTTTGCATGTAGGCCAGCAAAGCTCCCAACGGTCCACCTTGACGAACGGTTTTACCACTACCCAAGAATAAACCGGTTCCCAGAGTTCCAGCAAGACCAATCATCTGCATGTGACGCTGCTTCATCTTTCGCTGAACACCATCGTCTGATAGCGGAATATTCAGCTACAGGCTTTCTGATACAATATAAAGACGTACAGAGATGGGTGTGAACATCGACCTTGATATCAGTAGGCTCCTCGTGAGTGCCATAAGCATCGTTGACGACCACGTTGACATCGTCGATCGCGGCCACGTTCTTCTCATCGTCGATGTTGTCGCTGACCTTCTCGGACATGGCTGGGGATTGCTCCTAGGCTAGGAGGTGGCGTATAGATGTTCTGAGTAAGAAGGGTGGATAGAGCAACGACGTTAAGATGGGCTAACGACGAGAGGCGAGAATGGGAAGATAAAGATGTTACGATGTCCGACGATTGCAGTCTTTATCAAGTGTCGGAGCCCAGGCGACGGCGAGCCCCAAACTCCGAGTATCGGTGCTGGAAGTGTGAGGTGAAGTATATCTAGTTCGCCGTCGCCATAGCGCAAGAGGATCAGGTCTTATCTCTATCTCTTTGCTTGGTGGAGAAGAAAGAACTTATCTCTATCTCTTTGGTTTGTCGGCACCCTGGATTCATTGTCATGAGTCGGCCGACGGCCAACCACCATTTCGGGATTAAAAGTCGCAGACGGGATCTGAGGGGGAATCTCTGCAGAGCGTCTGCCTTCCTCCCGACCCCTTGTAGATCCTTACTAATTGAGACCTTTTGGCACGCTCCCAAATAAGGCAATCTGGGGATCCACCTACAACAGGGTTCCCAGCTGTAGGGATCAGACAAGGCGAACCAAAGTACAATCATGGCCATCGGGCAACTGCGTGATAAGAAGCGCAAGTGATTGAGGGTCAGAGTGGATCGAGAGCATGAGGTCGGGTTCGGGCTCGCCGATAGCATTCCGATTCCGCGTCCTTACGTTCCGAAAATAGCATGATAGGTACAAGCAGAGCCTGCAATCTTCGGACTTTGCGGTCCGTCACCCGTGGCACGTTGAAAGCAATTCTCTACATCAATGCCTGATTGGCAGCACGTAATGGTCGATCGAAGATAGGCGGCACCCTTAGGCTGTCACCAGCGGCCAGCGGGTAAACTCAAGATTGTTCACGGCATAACCTAAGTCATCACTTGACCATATGCATATCGATTACCCCCCTCAACTCCGGTATGCACAAATCTCTCTCCACACTATCCCCTGCATCCATAGAGACTCAGCTTCACTGGATGCATCGACTCTCAGAGATTTGCAAGGGTCATCACCACCGGCTTGGCCGTCGTCGGACTACAGGAGGGTGACCAAAGCAGAGTTGAGCAAGGTATGAAAGGCAACACCGCAGCGCTGGTGGACATGGGTGCAAAGATGCTGACCTTAGGCTGTGCTGGCATGTCACGAATGGACAAGTGGCTGGTGCAGGCGGTAGTGAACGAGAGAAACAGTCCGTGGAACAAATGAACACTAAGAGCGCCTGGAGGCTTTACGATTCTAGGCTGATCGCCGGTACGATGGCCGACTGCGAAGCAGTGCAGTGAGCAACCTAACAAAGGCAGACCGTTGGCGGGAGACGAACTCAAGTCTGCCCATGCGTGCCGCGGAATGCAGACGAAGCAGACTCCCCACGAAGGCGGACACGAGGGAATGAAAAGTTATACCGGAGCAATCGAGCCAAGGAGTCAGCCAAGGAGTTTCGATACTGACAAGTGATGCAGGCGGAGCGATATACGGATATCCCCATAACATCGGAATGTATGTAAGAACCCCCCGCCGTGACCCAGGTGATCTATACACAACACAAGGGCGTGGCTTGCGAAGCGATGACGTGAGCGTGGCTACCTTTAGGGAACAGACATACTGCCGTGACGGATATCAAGATGTGCGCGGTGCTGCGAGCGATGCAGGCGTACAAGGTTGGAGTGTGCTGAACGGGTGAGCGAGATGTCTGATTTGCTTCGTTAACCTCTGCTGTCTAGTGTTGGATTGTTGGCTGTCCCATGCAGAACAATGATCACGAGATTCATGCGCGTACACGTATTCGAGCAAAAGGCAGAGCTTTGTGCGAAAGTACAGTTAATAATCATGAGTCTATTACTGTACATAATGCAGACGATGGCGCTTTCACGCCTGGACAGGAGTTGGAACGGCAGGGGCTGTTTGATAAGTTCTGTTATGTCTAGCATCAACCCATTCCTGTGCGGTAATAGGCCCATACAGCTTCGGCTTGTCCGTGTCGTTATACGTCCCAGGTAGAGCTTCAATCACCCTGTGTGGGTCCGCCTTGAAGAAGTAGGGAATCGAATAGCGAGCAGGCGTGGTGTCTCCGGTCATACCGGGCGGACAACGGACGCGGTGCAAAGTGGAACGGAGTGTGTTGTTTGACCATCGTTGCAAGAAATCACCTGGGATTGAGGTCAGCTCGCCTCTTGCCTCCTTTACGAGTACTTACCGATATTGAATACGGCATAGCCAGGCTTCGGAGGCGCTTGCAAGAAGGTGCCCGGTCGAGTGGGATCTTCCACTTCCAGTCCACCTGTTTCGTCTTGGAAGAGAAACGTCCCGCTGCCGAAATCGGTGTGTTCACCAATTCGTCCCACTTCTCCGTCTCTCAAGGCTTGTGTCGACTGAGGTGGATAGTGCAAAAGTCGGATCTGATTATCACCCCAGGCGTGGTATTCTTCCAGGAAGCCGTCCGGCACCTCGGGCATACCAATACTCAACGCTTTGAGAAGTACGATGGAAGCCGCCCGGCAGACTTGGAAATATCGATCCATCGCTTCTTGGAACCCAGGAAGATCTTCCTCGGGAATATTCACATTTGTTAGACGAGGGTGATCGTTTCGTCCATAATCGAATGATCTGCAGGGATCATCAGCACAGGTAGATGAGCACTAAGCTGCTGATACTTACTCCTTCTGATCAGCCCATTTTCGCTTCGCTCTAAATTGCGCGACTTCCTCCTCTGTAGCAGTAGGTGGCTGTGCAGCATCAGCACCAACACTTCCAAAGCTCCGCAGACCCGTCTGCGTGATCTTACTCACAAGTTGAACGGCGACACCCCTCCCGACTGCAGAGTAACCCCGATGGTGCCATCCTTGCTCTGGATGGGGCGCCTTCATCTTGACGTCCTTTGGTAGATCGAAGAACTTCTTGGACCACCCAAACATCTCGGCCACAAGAGCGAGGTCGATCCCGAAGTTGCTAATGTATGCGAACCCAACGTCTCTGCACGCAGCATAGAACTGCTGGCCGATCTCTTGCGCTCGAGGACCAACTCCATTGTCGAAACCAGTGAAGTCAATGACCGGCAAAGTAGCGGCGGCTGACGCTGAAGATGCCCATTTGTATGATTGTTTGTCCATCGTCTCGACTCTCGGACCGACTGCAGTGGCGACGGGCATGATGAAGCAGTATTCTGGGGTGAAGGTGCGTGTTTGTTATTCGGAAAGGATTCGAGATCATGA
This sequence comes from Cryptococcus sp. GC_Crypt_5, assembly GCA_026538355.1. Taxonomy (NCBI): domain Eukaryota; kingdom Fungi; phylum Basidiomycota; class Tremellomycetes; order Tremellales; family Cryptococcaceae; genus Cryptococcus; species Cryptococcus sp. GC_Crypt_5. The sequence goes on from JALPBZ010000038.1 coordinate 27,380, forward strand.
ATGCTCCACAAATTGTTTATTGGCAAGCTACAGTATATACCTATAGCTCTTCCACCCACAAGCTTAACCCCAACAAAATAAGCTTATACGCCGCCGGCGAGATCCACAGGGAAGCACGGACCGGCTTCTTCTTCAAGGGCAATTGTAAGCTCGACCCTTATCGTGCGTCCATGACTGCGCTGGGATGGCGAGAGGGGCGCATATCCGGCTACCGGCCAATCACGGCCAGAGCACGGCCAATGATGGCGGAGAGTTTCGTAAGTTGTCGACTACATGTTGTTCCAAGCAGTCACTCATGTATTTATAGTATTCTCGTAACTCTCTTCCAGGAACGAATCGCGGTGACCCCCAAGCAAGTAGTCCCAATCCTACATTTCACGATGTCCTCGAATTTCGATGTTGCTCCCTCCACTGAGCTTGAGAACGAGAAGAATATCATCCAGGATGATAAAAACATCTCCACCGTCGCGTACGAATCCTCAGACCCTCCATGTGGTACCCCTTCAGGCAATGCCCGAACTCTCACACGAGCTCAAGTAGCTCTGATGGCCATGGCCTCGACGGTCGGGACGGGTTATTTTGTCAATAGTGAGTTGATCACATTCTCGTATCGGTCGACCATAGGCTGATCATCATATGTAGTGGGCAAAGCACTGGTCAAATCCGGCCCGCTCCCTCTGTTTCTCGGCTACGTTTTCTGGTGCGGAGTTGCTTGGTTGATCAACGAGTGCGCCGCGGAGATGGTTGTGCGCACTCCTATCTCCGGCTCTTTCTCCCGTTTCGGCGCTAGGTGGATCGATCAAGCTTATGGTGTCGCGATCGCTTGGAACGTCTGGCTCGGTGTCGTTTCGTTTTTCGTACGTTTTGGAACTGCGTATGTTTGCCATTCGACTGATACAAGTCTACAGGTCTTCGAGCTCACCGCGTTTTGTGCGGTCGTCAATTACTGGAAGGAGATCAACCCTGCCATCCTGATCACTGTACTGCTCATCGCCTTTGCCGCTATACAGCTGTGGGACAATCGGTATTTTGGGCGAATCGAGGTCGTGGCCGTATTCATCAAAGTACGTAGACCACTTGTGTCCTGGGGTCAAGCTGACAATGACGCCATGCAGCTGTTGATTGCGTTTGGCTTGATCGTATTTGTTCTAGTCACCATGTGCGGAGGCAACCCGCAGCATGATGCGTACGGTTTCCGGTAAGTCGCGAGTGCGAAGTTTCCTGCAGTTCTGACCAATCATTCCAGATACTGGCGCGATCCGGGACCTATCAAGGCCAAAGGGGCAGGAAACCAGCTCGCCGCCTTCGTTAATGTTCTGCTCAATGCATCCTTCGCTGTTGCCGGCCCAGACGCTATCTCTAACGTCGCTGGAGACGTCATGCAACCTCGTCGATCTCTGCCCCTCGCGTTTCGCTCGGTAATCTACCGCTTGACGGCGTTCTTCGTTGTGCGTACTGTCTGTTTGCCTTTGAGGCGATGCTGATCTGCCTAGCTCGGCACTTTCGCGCTGTGTTGTCTCGTTCCGTATAACGATGAAGCCCTCGTAGAGGCGATCGCTACGTCGGCAGCGGGTGCCGCCCGCTCCGCATGGGTCGCAGGCATCGATCGACTCGGCATCCGTGGGTCTTCTCAGCATAGATGACCTGCTGTAAATTACTGATCCTTTGGCAGCCGTGCTCCCTTCCATCGTGAACGCGGGTCTGCTGTTCACCATCTTCTCATGCGCAAACTTCCTCCTATTCTCTGCCTCTCGTGTGCTGTCGGGCTTGGCGGAGGAGGGCTACACTTTCAGCTTTCTCAAGACCACCAACCGAAACGGCGTTCCATATTACGCTGTTACTGTGAACCTTGCAGTGGGCTGTTTTGCCTATCTCCAGTGTTCTAGTGGTACAACAGTGGTGCTGGACTGGTTCACGAGTCTCGCCAATGCCGGACAGTTGATTATCTGGTGAGTTGAGCGATGATTTACTGAGCTGATAACTGCAGGATCGCCATCTTAACTGCCTACATTGCTTTCTACCGGGCATGCAAAGCTCAGAATGTTGACCGCAACACTTTTGGTAAGTTTGTTTGACGCGTACTGAACTGAAGAAAACCAGTGTACAAAGCTAGATTCCAGCCGTACGGAGCCTACTTCGCGTTATTCGTTAATCTCGTACTGCTCCTGGTTCGTCCCGCCGTCCAGCTGCACGCCTATGATGATGTGCTGATACTTCACAGGTGAATGGCTATTCGGTCTTCTTGACGGACTCTTGGTCTGCGCCGGACTTCATTTACAGCTACTTCGCTATCTGGTGGGGTATCGCTTGGTACGTTGTCTGGAAGTTCTGGAAACGGACCAAGTATGTCAAGCCGGCAGAAGCGGACTTGGACAGGGATATCTTCGAAATCGATGAACAGGAGAGGATGGAAGCAGACTCGTTCTCGGCGACGGACGTATCGATTAAAGAGAAGATCGTCTCATTCGTCTTGTAGACGGCTCTGTAACTTTCAGCTCTAGATAGCCAATGGTCCGATACAAGTCCGATGCCGAGTGAAGCACACAATGGAGGTGATCGACGTTGTAGAAGAAGCACCCTTGCGTTTTGGCTTTGTACTGCACTCAACATAGACGACACAGCTATTGTCTCCGGAATGAAGATGGTGCATCTCGCTGTACATCCCGAGCTGTCTCGTATGAGTTCTCAACATCCGGCAAAGCCCCGCGTGGTAGTATGAAATCACTAAATGAAACTTGCATGTTTGTGTGTCGAAGTACTGCGCGCTTAGCAAGACATATTCATAGTTCATCACGCATGGTCCTAGCCCCCTCTGCTGGCTGACACGTATCAACTCTCGATCCCGTGGAAGATTGTCGCGAGCAACCTGCAAGGTGAATGAGCATACTTTGCTATAATCTAAGAATCCCTTATTATGGCGACAGCTTTACCTGTGGGGCATGGTGCAGAAGCATCTAGGGGAAGACTTCAGCACAACTTCTTCATATGTCTGCTAAACCCCGTGCTTACTATGTTGGTGTCCGAACGCGACGAGAGCCTCCGTGGAAAGGATCCCTGGTATCCAAGTTGTGGAGCCGCCCAACCCGAAGCTCCGTTCCACAACTTCAAAACTCGAAATAGCGATTTGAGGTCGACCACCAATAGCGTGTACAGCCTTGATCGAGGACCCATATATGACTTCCTTGAATTGAGCGAAGCGGAGAGTCGAAGCACACATCGAGCCTGATTAACAGCTTGAGCAAGCTTACCTTCGATGTTTAGCCTATTCAACTCACAAGGTTCATGAGAGCTGTACAAGCTCGCCTTTTTCCACATCTCCAGGATATCTTCGCCGCTCTTATCTTGAGCTGTCCAAATCTCTGTGCAGTTGGCCATAGCGTCGCTCTCGCCGTGCAAGGTCGGATCGCCGGTCAAAAACACCCGATTGGCGCCGCGGCATAGCTCTTCGTCGAATGTAGGGTGGTGAATGACTATGACTGCTCCAGCAGGAGCATAAGGACAAGGATGACCGGTGACTTGCTCCACTGATCTAATAGCTTCCCGCATCCAGTACTCCCGTACGGATGGCGGACTGCATGAAGCACAATGAGCATGGTCGGCGCAGTCGGCATCATTACTCACATCCCGTTTATGGTAAGCCCCTCCCAGGTGTCGGGAATGAAGGAATCGCGGCCGGGAAAGGCCAGGCAGCAAATCGCTACCGCTGCCAAGATCGTTAGCTGGACTATCTTGAGCATGGCTGGTAGGGAGCGTGATATGTATGTGAGAGAGTTGTTGGTGCAATTGCGGCAGCAGTTGAGACAAGCTGGAATTCGAGACCGCAATCTAACGCGGATTTTAAACATGCTACGCATTAGCTTCGCCGGCGCGGGTGCCGCCGGCGCATGTAGCGTACTTCTCGCTGCGACAAGAAACAGTCAGCACGCGAGGACAACGCGTTGCGACTTCCCCTTGACATCTATCTCACTATACACAATCGTGACTCGTTAGTATCAGTCACACCATGAAGCTGTTGACCTTCCTGTTGGCGACGACCATCGCCATTGCGACTTCCAACGATCCTTACGACGCTAGGGACCTAGGCGCAGCCGTATTGAACGGCATGTATGTGACTTCCTTTTTCGGCCGTGACGATCTCACTCATGATTAGCTAGTCCGACAGCAGTCCGGGAGCACTGGATGCAAGTCGCACATGATGCTATAGCTCTAATAGGCCCGACTTCCTGTCCCGCCTCTCCTTTCGGCACTGTCATTGTCGAGCATCGGGAGGACGGTACAGACAAAGAATGGTGTCAAGGGATCAACACAGTGCAATACTCCGGCAATCCGGTGGGAGTTCAGTCGTGCTATAATACGTTGGTATGCTGACGAAAGTACGTCTCAGAACATGCATGGTGAGATCAGTGCATTCCGCAATTGCACCACCATCTTCCGTGAACACGGTCTCGATGCCCGGGAAATCAACGGCCTTTGGCGTAAGCTGTCCTTGTACACGAATGGCGAGCCATGTCCTCAATGCGCAAGCGCGATACGCTATGCCGGTCTCAAAGAAGTCATATACGGCTCGAGTATTCAAGATATCTACAAAAGCGGCCGACCACAATTGCTTATCAGCCCGAATTATATCAACGAGAAAAGCGTTTCGTTCGGTCATTCCAGTAGGCAGACTGCTCTCATTTCCTCAACGTGGCTGACCTGCTAATCCAGCTGTGATCATACCGGGCGTGCTGAAAGACGTTACGGATACCTATTTCACCTATCAGTACAGTGAGTGGTCTGACTGTCGACATTTGGTGCCCTGCTGACTACCGTAGACGAAACGGCCTCTTGCCCGCATGGTAAGCATGGTCGCTCTTTGTCCGATCATTGGCAAGCGAAAGGCTGACTGGTAGTACAGGCTGCGAACGACGGAGCTTGCCTAATACACGAACAAGTCGCTGCGAAGCGACGAGTCATTGACTCGATGGCTAAGCCATGCGCACTACGACACTTCGCATCGAATTGCTACCCTTTCAAATATCAATTTATGTTAAGTCTGATCATGAGCGAGAGTTCGTAGCGATATGCATGCAGATCGATTTTCCACCGGGTGATGCAAGCGGCAGCTCAAACACGAGCAGGTACAGGCTAAATAGAAGCAGATGGGTCTTCGGCGTTGTCCAAGAATGAGAGAAGCTGCTTTCCGGCACTCGCTTAGTGTCAAAGGCCCACCAAGAGTCGATTGGCTTGCTGAACGGCTTGGCTTCGCTCAAGTCCTATATTAGGCAGAGTTGCGCTGAGACTCTTCTCAGCGAAAAGGTCGCCCTTCACTTCAATCTTATACCTTGACGACTTGCCATCTGCCGACGGCAAAGTTGAGGTACAGAGCAGATGCGATACGCTGTCTTCGGAGCATTTTGGCTAAAACCAAGAGACATCGGCACGATTAGTCGAGCCTACGCCATGTCCGCACAGTTGGACTGCGAGTAGAGATACCGGCTGACGATCAAGAGCGAGAGGCAACTACTTGGCAGCGTATACGATGCGCCAACGCAATTGTTCAGTCTTGCATCTCTTCTCAATACGATGCATGTCTGACGCACATGCTACAGATGCAGCGCACAGCTTGACGCTGCGCGCGCAAGCTATTATACTACCAAGCCAAGGAGATGCCCTAGTCGAAGAAAAGGAATAGCCTGACCTCAATGCTAACTCGGGTCCGTTGTTCTTCCAAGGGTACCTCGTCGCCCCAGGTTTGCTGAACGGCAACGTGGGGCGCGTAAGCTGCTGTTTCCTGATTTGAGTCGAAGCAGCGGATCCAGAGAGCGTCGCTAGGCATTTGATTCGGAATGTAGTACCAGCGCTGGCCAGCTTTGAGGCGAAACCACCAGTTTAGCGCTGAATATAATTCTTCTTATGTGCTCACAATTGTGGAAAAAGTGGTACAGAGGCCCAAAAGCAGAAGCGTGAACGCCCACATCCTTCTCAAGGTCCAAGGTGCGGTAATCCATCACGGCGAGTGGCGCGTTCGTGACTTTGACCAATGGTCGCCAAAGATTGACAATCTGACCGCGACTATACTTCTCAAAACAATCGTCGCCCTTGGCGCGCTTCAATAGGACCTGGGAGTATTCCTACCCGACGATAATCAGCAGACGACTCGCGGCTGTGGTTGTTTGAGCTTCTCACATAGGTCTGATCGCAGTGTGCATTCTTGGCGACGGGCCGGGGCATCGTCTTGGGTACAAAGCCCTCCTCCACCTTGTACTGCAGGATCTCGGCGGCCACTGGTGGAGGTGTAGGATCATTGCGTCTAATGCGGCTGTTCCAAGCTATGACCTCGGAAGCGCCGAAAAGCCGCTTGGCGAGGCTGTCCCATTGGTCAACGGAAGCTGATCGACGTATGACTGCAGTGAGCACTCACGCTACAGACTCCTTCAGGTATGCGGCAACTCCTTCGGGAGTGCTCAACGATTCCTCGTCGTGGGTCGAAGGGTCGTTGGAACAGGCGAATCTAGATCTCAATAGTCAGTGTGCTTAAAGAGAGTTTCACAAGCCTTGCACTTACCCCATCTGATCAAGCTGCTTCTGGGCAGGCAGCCAAGACCCATCAGACGTCCTAACCTCATCTCGCATGTCATAGAGCGGGACTTTGATGTCCTCACTCGGTGGCATTATGCCCGCTCGAAATACCATATAATCCTCCGCATCGGGGTCATCCGGCTTGGTAAGGTTGACCAAGCCCGAGAACGGTGTGGTCGTTGCAGGCGGCATGGTGTCGAGCTCGTCCCAGGTCAGTCAACAGATTTTTGTGCAGCAGCTGCTTGAACATCCGTCTGTCTACAAGCCGACCTATCTATACCGGATTGGAGGCGAGGCCCAAGCTGCGAAGACAGGAGCTGGCTTGCGCTTCGCTCGCGGCGGACCGCGGCTAACCGGAAACGATCTGCCGATCGCTACAGCCACTGTCGTACCATGTAGAGACAGTCGCAGCAGCCATTTATCCAGCCATGAGTCCTTCGCCGCGGCTTGCCAAATGTACTGAAGGTCATCTCTGGCCGATAAGATTAGCGCAGGTTTCCGAGAGTGCTGGAGTTAAAACCTGAAACATGTCGCGAACCTAAATTGACGGCCTTCTCCCCCTTCAACACTGATGGACTTCTCGTGCGTGGAGCAGTCTATGCGGAGGCGCATATTCATTCTCATGGCCGGCGAAGCTACAAGCTGGTCCGCAGACGAGATAAGCAGCCGTCGGCGAGCGTATGCGGCTGTGCATGATAACGTAGGATTCGTTCAGCCATCATGCGGTGTACATAAAGATCTATGAGACGCGAGCAAGTTGCCGAGACTTACATCATACAGAACTTCTCTTCTACCAGACGCAATGAGCGAAGTGACCCCTGCCTGGAAGAGTATCCCCAATGCGGGAGCTAGACTGTCCTGGTATAAGGATAAGGGCACGCTCAGGCTCAACCTCTTGCTAAGCGTGTGAGTATCGTGACACCTCGGAGTCGACGAGTCTGACATGTGGCAGAATTTACGTGGCTCAATCTCTCAACGGGTTCGACGGCTCTTTGGTTTCAGGTTTCCAAGCGTATACGTCCTGGAACACAGGTGAGGTCTATGCCTGAGAGGACTGTTGGCTGATCTTCAGCTCTGGGCAATCCGTCTTCTAGTGCTATCGGACTGCTGAACGTCGGATTTTACGGTAAGTGGTTAGTTTCATCCACGTTTTGCGCTGCTAAATCAGATGGAGGACAGTTGCGGGGCTTCTGACTGCACCATTCACGTCATACGTCGCCGATCGCTATGGAAGACGAGTCTGCGTCGTCTATGCCGCATGGTGCAATCTGCTGGGTACTGTCATAGGAACATGTGCGGGACTCGGGCATGCCAGTGGGTGAGTGTCGAGGGAAGCCGCAACACACTTCAGGATCGTATCAGCCAGTGACTGACTTGAACAATTTCGCTCAGATACGGAGTGTTTCTAGCGTCGAGGATTATTGTGAGTCCATAGCAATTCACCAGAGATCTAATACCGCAGTGTGGATCTGGATTCGCTGTCGCACTCTTGGTGTGTCCCATTTTGCTGCATGTGAGTGATACGCTCCCCGCTCTTGCCGGACCGCAGGCTGAAGCCGAATGTAGGAGGTGCCGCATCCGCGAGATCGTGCGATGATGGCCGGTTTCTTCGACTGCTCCTACAGCATCGGCGAATTCACTTGTTCCTGGTGAATGCCCTCGGACAGTACTTGGGATGGTCGATGACTAATGTATCCGTAGGGTACTATTCGGTTGCTCCTATATCAGTAGTAACAGGGCTTGGCGGATTCCCTATTTGGTAAGCTTAGCCTTTCATCCGTGACGCTCTATATTAATCCTCATATCACCAGCTACACTTGCCATTTGCAATTGTAATGGCGATCATGATTTACTTCGTTCCTGAGTCGCCCAGATGGTTGATGCGAAAAGGAAGGGATGCGGAGGCCTTGGCGTTTATGACCAAGTACCACGCTATGGGCCAAGAGAACGATCCTTTGGTCATCTTTCGTGAGTGTTCGTGACCCGGGGCTGAGTCCTCTGTCCCAGACGAACGCTTATTTGTGCTGCTTCGTCTGTCTAGAATACGAAGAGATCCGTGAGCCAGAATTCTTCCGGCCATTTCGGGATGAGCTGACCAGCATTCGACAGGTAATGCACTTGAAACGGAGAGCACCGTTCAGCAGTCCTCTTGGAAATCTCTCCTTTTGCATCGAGGCAATCGCCGGCGAATGGCTGCGGGTGAGCCTTTGTGTAGACCGCCAGCTTTGCTGACCAGTGATTCAGTGATCATCATGGCTCTCGCTGCCAATTTGAACGGTTCCTCAGTCATTCAATATTGTACGTGTACTGTAGTATTCGTTGCGTAATTCTGACCGTGTACACAGACTACACTGGGATCTTGAAGATCGTTGGCATCACCGCGCAGTCCAAGGTCACTGCTATTGGAGCTGGCAAGACGACTTTTGGCTTCATGATTGGCATCACCGTACGTCGTTGTCAAAAAGCGGGTATGCTCGGAATTTGACGAATCACCGTGTCGGGCTCAAAACTCACAGGGTCTTATCTCGCAACAATATCTGCGCCGACGAACTCAGCTCACTATCACCTGGATAGGCTTGATCGTGTGCAACGTCTGTTTGATTGCAACCTGTGCAGTCTACGCCAATTCTCCATCGACGGATAGGAATCTCGGTGCGGGTTATTCCGCCGTTCTCTTTGTCTGGCTCTACAGCGCTTTCAACAACTTTTGCTCCGGGCCCATCTTTTACGTCTATCCGGCCGAGATCGTGCACTACGCAATCAGAGCGCGTAGTCAGACTGTGTGGACGGTGGCGTCGAAGATCTGTTCCATTTTCAACGCCTGTAAGTGTATTCCCGTCCAGAGTAGGCTGTTGTATGCTTATGCGCACGCTTTGATATCCATTAAGACGTCAACAGCATTGCACTCGCGCGCATCGCTTGGAAGTACTTTATCGTCTACACCGTGGCGTTGTTCCTCATTGGCACGTTGATGTACTTCTACATTGTCGAAACAAAAGTGAGCAGACTACCGTGACAGAAGGTCGATTCACTGATTCACCTGCTTTGCAAAAGGGCCGTACTCTGGAAGAGATATCGCAGGCGTTCGATGGCCCTGATTTCCAAGAGGAGGCCTTAGAGCAAACTCAGCAAGTACTACTGAACGTGTCTGGGGACAAGGCACATGCCGCGGTGACGGTGGAAGAGACGGATGAGAAGCTGGTATGAGCCTGTTGATGGGTTAGGGGGTCAAACGAGCGGCTGTGGTCAAGCGTATGTGGCGCAATGCCTCTGCCTTATGGTTGGACTTGATAGGGTATTCTGGTAGTGGGCGGACAGATTCACTGCGCGCGGAGAGATCGCTATGAAAGGTCTGTAAAATATCATCTTATGCAGTGAATCGTACACATCTGTCCTACAGAAACTCCTGCGCTGACGCGATAAGAATGAAGTCGATAGCTACGCGTCACCTCATAGCGGCTATGGCTTAGCGGTCGAAATCAAAACCGGCGGCAATGGAGATAGATTGTAAAGATAAGCACTGAACCCTGTTTTTCTCGGCCGTTGAAATCGCGGCTTTCCCCTTCGACGAGACTAGCCCAGATCGTGGAGTGTGATGTCATGAACCGCGAAACAGCAGTAATTCCGCCACATATGGAGACCTGTATATCCCATGTATGTGTCAATCTATACGAGACTTCGTTCATGGTATGCCCCTGATCGCCATGATCTTCGTTGTCTCCTCCCGTCCGTCAAACTTGCGGTCGTGACATAAAAATAGACCTCCCGTCACCCGCCGAAGCATCGGACATAGACGCAGACCGTGTATGTGGCGGGTTCCTAGACTACTGTAATCTTCGTATGATTGTTCCTCTGCATCATACCGTCATGGCGGGAGAGGGTGTCAATAGGTAAGAGTGGTACAGCAAGTAGATAATATCGGGAAGCAGTCAGACGAGGACGTCCGCGCAGACTTCGGTCCAAGAAACCACTGCATTTGCTTTGAGCCGCCCTTTTCGTGGATGTATGCCTCGCCGCGGAGCTGTCCTCAACACAATATATAAAGCTCACTTCCTCGGACCTCAAACTAATCCTTCAACCATTCGATCTCAACTCACAACACAGAAAGATGCAAGGACAGTTGAACGACGCGCCAATCTTGATTGGGACCGGCCACAGTGACCCTCCCGGCCTTCAAGTGCCGGAGGACGAGAAAACCTTCGATGCTACGGTCGTTGGTGTCATCGAGAGTGATGCAGAGCTTCAACACCTCCAACAGAAAGCTCAAGAAGCAGCGGACTTCCAACGAAGCCTCACCTTCACGCAGGCCATCCGTCGTTACCCCGGAGCGATTCTATGGACCGCCTTAATCTCGTTCACATCCGTGATGGAATCCTACGACTACGGCCTGATTCAGAGCTTGTACGGACTACCGGCGTAAGTGACGCTATTGGGACTGCTCACTTTTGGTCTCAAGCTGACTCTTGTGTCAGTTTTGCCGAGAAATACGGTACCCAACTTGAGAACGGGAATTACAATGTCGCCGCTGATTGGCAAACACTCTTGAAGCAAAGCAGCAAGATAGGCCAGATAGCCGGCTTGCTCTTCACAGGGTGGTCTGTGGACAAGATTGGCTACAAGCGGACGCAATTGCTTGCCCTCGCTATCATGATTCCCTGCGTCTTGTTTCAATTCATGTCCCCCAACGTCAAGATCCTTCTCGCCGCCCAGATCATAAGCGGTGGCCCTATTGGCGTCTTCCTCATCATCGCAAACATGTATGCTCTGGAGGTCTCACCTCTTTCCTTACGACCGTACCTGATGTCGTTTTCTGCTGTAGCAGGGTGAGTCTGCCCCCGCGAGGCGAAGTCACGAGCTTACATCTCATTCCTCGGGACTAGGGGTGTGGGTGGTCTGGTTTCTGCAGCTCTCCTCAAGGCGATGGTCAACAGGACTGACGAGTGGGCGTATCGCGTCCCCTTTGCTGTACAATGGGCCTGGTAAGTTATTACTCGCTAGGGCAAAATAGATGGAATGCTGAAAGGATCCGCTCCAGGATTCCCATCCTTGCCACTATCTGCGCCTTTGCACCGTCATCCCCAGTTCTGCTAGTACGACACGGCAAAATGAAAGAGGCCAAAGACGCTCTACGCCGATTGCGAAGTGGGCGCGAAACCGATGAGAATCTGGACAAAGAGATCGCACTCTTCGAATACTCTGATCGCCTCGAGAAGCGCAACAAGCAAGCGGTTGGTTCCTATCTGGAATTGTTCCAAGGGGTGCGTCGCGGTCCACAGCTCATGATACCGACCCCTGCTGACAGAAGAATTAGCCGAATCTAAGACGTACCGAGATCTCTTGCGTCCTCTGGTCGATCGAGAACTTGTGCGGCTTCGCCATCTTCAGCTCAGGGACCTATTTCTACGAGCAAGCCGGCCTCTCAGCCAATTCGGCGTACACCATGAACCTAGCGCTCAGCATCGTCTCGCTGTTCGTGCAAAACGCAGCCATTTGGATATGCTTCCGGTATTTCGGTCGTCGCAACCTCTTCTTCCTATCCCTGCTCATCACACTCGCTTGTCTCATTGGGGTCGGCGGACTCGGTATCCCGCCAGTTTCTGCGCCGCTGGGCTGGGCGACCGGAGTATTCTGCTCCATCTTCTCTCTCGTCGCGTACGGAACTTTGATGAGCCCCATCGCCAACGTCCTCATCCCGGAAATGCCGTCGAACCGCCTGCGTGCCAAAACCGTCGCCCTCTCTCGAATTGGCTACATCTTCACAGCTGTTCTCAACAACACCTTGACCAATTATATGATCAACGCGGCCAATTGGAATTGGCGAGGAAAGACCGGTTTCTTCTGGCTGCCTTTCTGCCTTGCCTGCACAGTTTGGTGTTGGTACCGCCTTCCCGAGACCAAAGATCGATCGATGTATGAGCTGGATCAACTCTTCGAGCATCGCATCCCAGCTAGACAATTCAAACATACCGATGTTTACGCGTTGAACGGAGACTCGGAGAATTCGACCCAAGCGCGGGAATGTTAAGGCTAAGGGATTGGAGGAGGTATCATAGCGGCTGGTGAACGAAGAATATCCCAAATGGCACAGTGATCGGTGGTCGTGAAGAGTATGGAACAAAGGTTGCTTTTGAATATATACCTATATAGATGCGAACGAATCGGATGCATGACCGTGGGCGGCTTGGACGTAAAAACTTTCTTTCTGCATCATACGAGAGAGGGTGTCCGAAGGTGTCGTTGTTGAAATGGTCTCATTCGTGCCCTACATACAGTATGGGTCTTGATTTAGCATTTGTATAAAATTCACCCCACTCTCGCGCGATTGAGCTGTGGGTCAGAAACAGAACAGTGCATGATACAAAAATATGCACAACATATCAGCGCAGCTGCGCTACAGCTCAGATGGATACTGACGCTCGCAGTGACCACGTCGCTTTTTCTCAGCAAATTCCACACGCAGCCATCGAGCACGACTATTCATTCGATAGGGAGATTGACGGTTATCTGTATCTTGGGAGAGGAACCGTCGGGTTAGGCTCTAGTTGTGCGCATTCTACCGGGCACCCCTGCCTTTAGCGGGTGAGGCTTACCGTATGCTTATACTCGGCCTGTGGCCGACGCCGCACCTGCGAAACAGTAAGATGACGTTCCGTTTTGGGACACGAAGCACGCCAAACGCCTGGCTAACTCATTTGGTTTATCGTCCTATCAGCTGAGCACACTGCCGAGACTTGGTCTTGGCGGATAATCACGCTGGATTCAGCATTCACGCGTGAGCAGCAAGAGTGTGGTGCTTCCCGTCCCTTGGGTATGCGAAATATAGATATTGGTAAGTATGACCTGGACTTTGCACGAAACCATATGTGTGACACTTCTTCCGTGCATGTCGGCGGACTGGGTGACGTTAAGAGACTATATATGGTATTTCAACTAATCAATGATGGTTCTGGCAAGACTACATCACCTTCGCCGCCATGGCACCAGATGATCCTGTCCCCACAAGCGAGCGATGACCTCCTCCGACAAACTCAAGCCTCAGCAAGGACGAGCTCGACAACAGCGTTCCTGACCTCGGCAGGTAGATCCAACGCATCAATGTTACTTATGGTGGCATTGAGTTTTCCGTCTGCCCTGATCGCGCTCATCACAGCCACTTTAAGATTGTATCCGATAAGCATAGAGTCTAGTACTGTTTCGACCCGCTTTGAGACATTGTTGGGTTGTGTTTGCGGGTTGGGACCTAGCTCGACGACAATTCGTCGTTGTGTTGATACCTTGCCAAGGCGAACGATGACATCGCTCTCGCCGACTTCAACGCGAACCTGCATCTCCTCATCATCCGCAAACGCTTTGACGTCGCTGGCAACTCGGAAAGCGGGCAATCGGATGGTCCACTCTCGTGCTGTGCTCAACGGACAAGAAGTCGGGCCGAGGATGAGCTTGCCAACGCTCTGTTCGTACGTCAGAGGCGTACAAAAGCGACTACTTTCGCTCTCGCTGGTCGATTCCTGGTCCTCTACGAGCTCGAACGACCCATCAGCACCGACGACGACAACAACCATCAGATGCTCGGGTAGCGAGCAGCCATTCAGCAGCTCCCCCGCGTCCAGTGGTAAGATCGCTCCTTGCTTGGCGAGACACGGCACCTTGTCCAGCGCACGGTGGAACGTAAGTGAGCGGTTTCCATCGTAGACCATGTCGGTGAAGATATCAATCCACTTTCCTGGTGGCAACCAGGCTGACGCCTTGCCCAATCGCGTAGCCTTGTCTCTCGGAGATGTGATGGGCGCCAGAAATAATTGAGTACCGAATTTATAGGTATTGCGGTATGTGTACGCGACTTCGTGATCGGCAAAGTCATAGTAGATCGGCTCGATGAGGGTCCTACCCTCCTGGGAGGCAAGGGCACCGCATGAGTAGATGTATGGCACGAGCTTGTGCCGCATCTGAAGGGCGGAGATCATGACGGACTGGCACTCGGCCGACTGGCGCCATGGCTCGCGATTGTTAAAGGGATTCTCGGATGAGTGTAATCGCAGAATCGGCGAGAAGACGCCCAGCTGGGTCCATCGTGCAAGGAGCTCATCGTCCTACAACTTCAGCGCGTGCATGCAGATGAGGCTCACCTTATAACCCTTGCAGTGACCACCGATGTCATGTGACCACCATCCGTACGCAATGTTTGACGCAGTGGCCGTCATCTCGGGCTGGAAATGCAGCGAGTCCCATGTGACAATGGTGTCCTGCAGAATTAGCAACACTAAACAACAATTAAGGACCTACACCGGAGAAGCCAATTGGGTAGCGTTGGGAACCTGGACCGGCATAACGCGAGAACGCCATTGGTCTGCCATGCCTCGCCGAATCCAAGAAGTGGAAGTGGTTAAGAACCCACATCGGATCAATGCCTGGAATCTTGGAATGGGGACCCTGCTGCCAGTCGATCCACCAGAAGTCGACTCCCTCATCCTCTATTGTGTGACAGAGGACGTCGAAGTATGCCGAGAGGAAAGACTGGTCGGTGCAATCAAAGCTGATGGGCTGGTGGCTGGATCAGTAGACTATCGCATACAGAACGTACCAATTTGGTCGACGGATCGCGTCCAAGCTGCTTGCACATTGCCGGATATAGATGCTCGAACGCTCGTACCCCGTCTGCCGGATGTGTGTTGAGGGTAGTTTTCAGGTTCTGGTCGTGGAGCTGCTTTAAGAAGCCGACATGATCAGGAAACAGTTTCGAATCCCAAGTGTAGCCCGTCCACGGCGCGCCGTATTCAGGTGGGATGTCCGTCAAATGCCTATGGGTCAACACGCGTTTTGTATGAGCAACTCACCAGCCCATATCAAGCACAGCGACGCTCATTGGTATTCGTTCATCTTTGAAACGCCGCATCAACCCGAGATACTCGTCCGCCGAGTATGAGTCTGCGTCATGAGCTCATATTCTACAGTGTAGATGAATTTGCGTACAGTATTTTGACCACCAATTGCCCAACGCCCATCGAGGGACTAAGGGTGCTTTACCGGAGATGCTTGCATACGCCTTCAGAGCGCCCCGATAGTCGAGACCATACCCGAATAGGTAGCCGTCCTCGCGTCCCGCAGTACGAGGAGCCACCCAACCATCTTCTGTGAACAACATCGAGGTGGAGTCGTCGATCACTCCATAGCCTCGCTGTGCACGTGAGTGTATATCCTTAAAGCTATAGCAAGCTTACTTTAGCAAGTATGCCAGGCTCGAGTTCGCAGCGTCCATCCACCATGTCAAGGGTACTACAGGTACCGCCTAGATTCTGCTTGACTGGAACTCCATATCTCCATATGCCACCTACGGAGCCGCCAACCTTGGTGGCCCGGTCATTGCGACTGACGGTGAAGCCGCTCGGCGAGAACGGCTTCCCATCGTACTCGATATGTAGTGCCGAGGTGTGGATTTCGACGCCGCCATCAGCCCGATCGATACGCTGGAAGGGTACAGGGGGCGTAGCACGGTGAATTGCGAAAGACGAGGCTCGATCTTCAAAGCCGCCATCGGCAGAATACTCGTAGCGTAGCAAACGCGCGGTGAGAAGGGTTAGGCGGTAGTTTTTGCCGATGATCTGGTTATCCGAGTGAGCAATTGGCTGGTGCTGATCGTCATGCTTCGCGGTAGGTATCCGCAAACTAGCGGGCACGGTTGCCAGCGCTGACGGTTCCGCGGGAGCGACGGAGTCAAAGGTAGCCATCTCAAGTCAGCTGGGCGAGAGGCAGAGGAGCTGGTTGCTTCAGATGTTGCGCTTCGCTTCTCTTGTTGTGGTCGGGCTGTGATGGCAAATTGGATAGCACTCAAGCTGCCGACTGACTTCTGGAGAGTAGTTTTGCGATGGATGATACTCAAGCTTCCGCTGTCCAATCAGCTCAAATTCCAACCAGTATGCGACACTCACGCCCCCGTTCGCACTTCGGGCCAGACAGATGCGCGCTAGATAGAGCCGAATGAAAGACGGCTGTAACATGCCGAGCGGAGTATCGCCCGATGTAGCGGAGATCACCAAGTATAAATCGGGGTTGATGATGGTGGAGCGGATCCTACCTTTTGGTCCCGAGCCGTGGTTTGCGCGGCTGGCCAGTGGTCGATAGTGACCTCAGCGGTCGGGCATCAGACGTTCCTGGTCACGTTGGGGATCTGACTTAGCATGATTCCCTGGCATGCCCAAAAGTGCTGGCTGCGATGGCAATGGGCATTTGTTCGTTCTCCGAGGGTGGTAAACATTCCGCCTCATACCGCAGTGATTCACACTCAAGAGTAGAACACGCTGGTGCGTAGAAACATACTGCGCCATTCAAAGCCAGTCCCCACGCTAGCGATTTCGTCTCTCCTTGAATAGGAGCAGAGCCCTGTCTGGCATGTGAGAGAACGTCATCGCGTTAGTCACGTGGAGGAATGCCCCTGAGTGCATTCATTGGTAATAACCGCCCTCTCTGCGGGGGCGGCTGGATCTCAACGCCCGCCCTTCCTGCGGGTGAACCATTGCTTTGGGTGCAATCCACACTTTCAGCTGAGCACAAATGGTCTCAAGACCTTAGTGCGACGGACGGTAGCGACAGCGAATAAGAAGGCGAAGTGGTCCTCAACACGGGCGATACAAAAGACAGCAACGTGTTTTGTATGCGAGACAGCTCCGACACAAAGACCCTCACTTCTGCTCAGCTGTCAAATCGATAAATATTGCTTTCAACACAATGGCGTCCGCGGTAGTTGCAGGTGAACATGACACCACTCCCAAAACCTTCAAGAAGTGGGACGAAACCGCCTTTGGACGGCGATTGCGATCTTTGTCAGTGAGACAGGAGGACCTTGGGCCCAAGTGGAAATCCCCTTACGCCCTCAAGGAACCGGTAGCTGGCTCAGGCAACGCGTCCTGGACCTTCCGCCTCCAGTCATCTCTTCACCCACAAGTCAACTTCACCCTGCAATTGGATGCGCTCGAGCGTAATGGTTCTTTGCGTGTGCGGGTCGATGAGACGGATAGCCCTACCGGCTTCACACGTTACTCCCAGGTCGCTGCGCTCACACTGGTGGAAGAGCCGATCCCGGCCGCTGACGCCGATAAGTTCGCGTGCGTGACGGCAGAGGGAGTGACCTCGATAGAGATCTGGGACGGGAACAGCATCGTGGTGCAGCACAACCCCTTCCTTCTCACGGTTCAACGCAAAAACGGTGTCGAGGCTCTTCGTCTCAACGACAGAGGTTTATTTCACGTCGAACACTTCCGTAAGCAGACAGACCTGCAGCCTGATTCAGTCAAGTGGTTTGAGGGCGAGGTTGATCAGACGAGCTGGAAGGAAGACTTCCGCGAGCACACTTTCATCAGTGAAAAAGGTAAATTGCTGCTCAGAGCATCTCGGAGAAGTCAACATGCTGATCATCTATCTGTCACAAGGTCCACAAGGATTCTCCTTCGACGTCTCCTTTCCCGACAGCCAGAACGTATATGGCTTAGCAGAACACGCAGCGCCTCTGAGTCTCCCCTCCACTGAGTAAGCATGTCTTTCCCGGTCATCAGACCCACGGCTGACGTGCAATCCCAGTGGATCCTCGTTCAAGGACCCGTATCGAATCTACAACATCGACTACAACAATTACACTGCTCACTCACCCGTCGGGATCTATGGCAACGTACCTCTGCTCCAATCTCACACTGCGGACTCGAGCGTAGCAGTGCTCACAATGATGGGATCCGAAGGATACGTTGATGTCAAACATGAGGAATCTGGAGTGCAAACCCACTGGTTCGGGGAGTCAGGCGTTATGGACCTCTTCTTGATCCTCGGTCCAACACCCGAAGCTGTCTTTTCGCAATACGCCTCTTTGACCGGATACACACCTCTGCCCCCACTCTTCTCGTTAGGCCATCATCAGTGTAGGTGGAACTACGATGATGAGCAAGATGTGCTATCTGTGGTCTCCAACTTTGACAAGGCGGGCATTCCACTTGATGTCATTTGGCTCGATATCGACTGGACCCAAGACAAGCGATACTTTGAATGGCATAAGGAGAACTTTGCCACTCCAAAGGATATGCTAGCCAAGCTGGAAGCTACAGGACGGAAGGCAAGTTCATGCCACCAGACTCCCCGTCCAGCGTTGACAGATGACGTTTTTCAGCTGGTCGTCATAGTGGATCCCCATTTAGCGAGCGAATCTGACTACCTGGTCTTTCAAGCAGCTAAAGACCGTAAACTGCTTGTCATGGCACCTGACGGAACAGAGGAGTACGTAGGCCACTGCTGGCCCGGAGCTAGCAGCTGGGTGGATTACACCAACCCAAAAGCCAATGAGTGGTGGGCGTCGCTGTTCGGATACCAGCATTTCAAAGTCGGTTATCGTGTTTTACTTCAGTACTGCGCTGACTGTCAGCCGGAAACAGGAGTCGGCACCAAATCTTTGGCTTTGGAATGATATGAATGAGGTGCGTCGCGTTCACTTGCACTGTTCAGTTGGGCATCTCCGAAGGCTGGCTGATGTGCGAATGTAAATGTGATTCAGCCAGCTGTATTTGGGGCGCCAGAGAAGACGTTCCCCAAAGATTGTTTGCATTATGGAGGCGTGGAGCATCGCGATGTTCACAACCTTTATGGGATGCTAATGGTACGTCCGATGTGGGAACTGAAATTACAACTCACACGCTGCCTATCTTGTAGCAAAAAGCAACCTACCAAGGTCTCGCTGTACGTGATAGCCCAAACAAGCGGCCTTTCGTGTTGGCCCGAAGTTTCTTCGCCGGCTCGCAACGCTACGGCGCTATCTGGTAGGTGCTTCCATGAGTGGGTCTCATTGGAGCTGATTGGGCTTCGAATGACCTGTCAGGACTGGCGACAATATGGGAGACTGGGGTGGGTTGACATGCGGCCTTTTCGTTGATTGTGACCGGCACTTAGGCAAAAACTGATACGCCTCGGAATAGCTCACTTGGCTGGAGAGACAGCCATGCTACTCAACTGTGGTGTTTCGGGTCTCAACTTCGCCGGAGGTAAGTATACCTTGTGAGCCTCGTCACGTAGCTTAAACCCCTTCTTTCACAGCGGACGTTGGTGGCTTCTTCGGCAACCCAGATCATGAGATGCTTGTCCGCTGGTATCAAGCTGGTGAATGGCAACGTCCAATGCTCAAAGCTCAAGCACCAATGCTGATCCACCGGTGAATCGCAGGGGCGTTCATGCCGTTCTTCCGAGCTCATGCAAACAAAGGAACCAAGAGGAGAGAGCCGTATCTCTACCCGGATAACATCCAATCGATGTTGAAGAATGCCGTTGAAATGCGGTATCGTCTCCTACCCACATGGTATACAGCGTTCCGGGAGACTGGGATCACCGGTCTACCCCTGATGCGGTATGTGGACAATATAGCTTCGGTCTTTGTGAGACGATGACTGACTGGGATTTGACGACAGGCCACAGTTTGTGGCGCACCCTCAGGACGAGGCTGGCTTTGCTATTGGGGATCAATACTATGTCGGCTCTTCTGGGCTGCTGTTCCATCCCGTGGTGGAACCGGGCGCCACCGATGTAAAGGTCTACTTGGCTCCTGGTCAGGTGTGTGCACTTTCCGGATCTTCGGTTATGCGATTGCGACTGACAGCGTCCCTCAGCCATACTATAACTTCATCTCAGACGAAGCGTATTCCGCCGAAGAGACGGGTCGCGAGGTCTTAGTGGTTACTCCTTTGGACAAAGTGGCCCTTCTGCAGAGAGGCGGGACCATCGTGAGCACTCACGATGAAAGGGGCGATTGTCGATCGAGCGAGAACACCATGAATCTCGATATCACTCTGTATATCGCCGTCGGCATCAACGGGACTGCTGCTGGACAACTCTATCTGGATGACGGAGAGTCGATGTCGTATAAGGACGGAAGCTTCATACATCGATCTATCCTTTTCAAGGACGGCAAGCTACACAGTTCGGATGCGTCCAAAGGCTCTGCGAAGGGCAGAAGCTCTGCGGTCATCTCAAAGGTTCTTCTGAGAGATGCCTCTAAAGATGGCGAGGCGAAAGTCGTCGTCAAGTCAGGCCTAGACCTACCTGTCGCTGCCGACTGGGACTGCTCGCTTGTCTAGTTGTGTATGGACGCAAATTATAGATGAATTAGATGCATGAGTACTCTCATCGCCGTGACTACCACAAGCGCTTGATTACAACTCGCATGATGCATATACACAGCATGAGAACTGCTGTTCGTCCAGTCGGAAGCCCCTCGCATCATAATTGCACAAGCGGGCAAAGGGTCTATGCACACGGGCACACTTGATTCTTTGCAGTTCATGGCTTGTTTATCGCGTTTGAAGTACTCAAGTTGGAGAACGCCCCAGACTCCGCCGAGCTTACCGCCTTGAGTTCCGCACTGAATGTGATTGGCAGGTGCACATGGGAGACAGTGTGTAGATCGGAAGATGCATGCACAAAGCGTAAACTATCATCGTCGCTACCAAATCTATAAACCGGAATGCATAGGCCACTGAGAGCTTTTGTGTGGAGAAAAAGGGTTCCCTCGCTGGGCATCCAATAGCTCGATCAAGGCGAGTCTTCGTGAGACTTCTCGAGTTGCGTGCTCTTGAACTTCCTCGCAGGGATACGACGCTCGAACAGCTGGTCCAGCTCGGCTGTTGAGCGGTACTTGGTCTCGGGCAGGCGGAAATAACACCAGATCAAGCATCCCAGACAGAATGGCGCCCAGAAGAAACCTGTCTTCCCACGCCAGTTCCATGCGGTCGCGTTGATTTGGTAGTTGGTGAGAGTCGCATTGAAGACGGCAGTGAAGATGTAGCCCATACGAGCGAGCGCGACCGTCTTTGCGCGAAGCCGGTTGGAAGGAATCTCGGGGATTAGTGTGTAGCAGATGGGACCCAGCAGAACGGCGTTGTTGATGGTGAACAGGTAACAGACCCCGCCGGTTGCCCATGCGGTCCCCGCAGAAATCTCGGGAACACCCAAGCCGCCCATGATGAGGAGTAATGCGACCGTAATTATAAGTGTCGTGAGGTAGAGAGTGCGTCGACCGAAATATCGAAGAGCTGGCCAGCAGAAGAAGTTGCAGACGAGACTAAGAGCACTAGCGCCTAGACCCAAGCTGAAGGCGTTGTCGGCGCTGAAACCGGCTTGCTCGAAGAAGTATGTGCCGTTGTTAAAGATTGCAAAGCCACATAGGTTTTCGACCGAGTAGACCATGCAACAAATCTCGGTACGTCTGCGGTCCGCCTGGTGCACGAAGTCAGCACGTCCATAGAAACTTGGAATCTTAGCCACTCACTCCTTTGAACAGGTCCAAATATGAAGCCGTAGGGTCCTCGTTCTGCTTCTCGAGGGCATCCGTGTATACCATGTGGGCGATTTGATCATCAAGGTCTTGCTCTGTCTCAGCACTGCTCGCAAGTCGGCGAAGTGCAGCCTTGGCTTCGACCAGACGGCCGCGTCGTGCAAGATAGACAGGGGAGTCAGGGGCAACGAAGCAGATGACAACAATAAAGGGGATCCTAAGGCCGAGAGATCAGCTATGCTCAACTGAACATCAAAAGTTGACTCACCAGGCCCATTGTACCGCGAACGGAATGCGATATGCCCACTCGGTCGTGTTATCCACAAATCCTCTGAGGATACCGGTACTGATCAGACCACCGATTGACCTATAGGCAAGTTGTCAGCTGCAGCTTAAGGTCCAACGTCTGCAACACTTACCATCCTATGGCAACGCCACTCGTCAGGTAAGGTCTGATAGAGAGGGGTGCACATTCCAAAGCATACATGTTGCTGATAATGAGGAAGACCCCGACAGGAGCACCGACGCAGATCTGGGCGCCGAGGAGACTTTGCACGTTCGGTGCCATGAATTGGAAGAGGACGCAAGGTACCATGACCGCCAGGGCAATGAGTTGTGTGTACCTGTAGCCGATGCGATCCACGGCCCAACCAGTAAAGGCTAACCCAAAGAGTTGACCAATCTTGCTGCCCTGCTTCAGGAGAGTTTGCCACTCGGCCGATACGTTGTACGTTCCGTTGGCGAGACGAGTGCCGTATTTGATTTTGAAGCTATTCGGGTGGGTCAAATTGTAAGCGCAGGATCCGTTATAGTCTTTGACTTGTACTCACGCGGGCAATCCATACATACTGGCGACCAAGTTGTAGTCGTAGGCTTCGAACCAAAGTGTTACCGATATAGCGACGCACCACATGATTGCTCTTGGGTATCGGCGCACCGCTTGGACAAATGTCAAACTTCGCTGATAGTCTGCCACCGCTATAGCTGTGGCGTGCAGACGCTCAATCCTGTCGTCCTGGACACCGACCACGACGGGGTCTTGCTGTGATTTTTCGCCATCGTATTCTAGAGCTGTTTTGGAATAGAATCCAGCCGGGGTAATGACCGGCACGTCGTTCTGTGTCTGCATGTTGCCGGACGTTGGGATGTCTGTGTTGGGTGCGGATAGCAAGACTTGAAGTCTGGTTGGGAGATGATGGGTGTAGACTCTGGTCAGGACAAGACAAAGATCTGGCTTTATATGCCCTCGAAGGCATCTCCATATACCAAGTCCGATCCGGGAAAGTGGGGATTGGATGGAGAATTTCGGAGATCTAGTGGACCGCTCGGGGCGCGGGTTGGCGGTCGCCCTTGGCACAAGACATCAGGGGGGCAAATCTGTGATGTTGTGGTGGCGACCGTGAATGGTGCGGTCGGGAGAAGACGAAGATTGCCCTCTGAGGGACATCATTTGAACAGAATTTCAATGGGCTTCATGAGAAGTGACGTACTGCATATTTTCGAGCCGCGATAGTGACGGGCGGAATATAGCGCCAAGATTGGGGGGCGTCAGGGGCTGCACCACTACTGCGGAAGGATTCCAATGTAACCGGATCTCGCCACGTTCCGGCCGCTCAAATCGCGGCCCAGAACACGGCGTACGCGGGTCAGCCCCACAAAATGCCGAATTGCAGCCACGCTTGATCCCCAGCTGAAGAGGGTCAATTACGCGAGGGATCCATCATTGATACATCCGACCAATCTGTTGCCGAAGGCAGAGAGAGCCGAAAAATGCTGATAACCGGATTGCAGGCCGCCTCTTTCACGGTTTGGGATCGGTGGAAAGCATGGTGTGACGGCAGTCGAATCGACTATCCGCCGTGACTCCAGAGTCGGTCTGTCGGTGGTCCGCGGTCTCACTGACTTATATCTCATGCGAATTGACGAGTTCTCCATCGCTGTCACTCGATCGCCTGCCCGTTTCCGTATCACCTCTGACAGCACAAGTCGCATATCGCACATCTCGCAGACTCCGATCGTTCTTGAAATCAACTACAATGACCCTCACGAGGTGGGTCTGCAACGTACTGCATTGCCCTGGCTTGGTCTGTCGCTGATATCTTCCTGCAATGCACAGTTCTCCTCCATCTGACAAGGTCAATCGCGCAGAGTCCGTACAGAAGAATGGGTGGGAGCATTTTCTCGTTTGTGTTAGCCATAAAGACTGACCATAGGGTATGATCGTTTTCCAGAATCCGCAGCTCAGACAGGAAGTGGTGGAAAGAGGCTGTGGTGTATCAAATCTACCCCGCAAGCTTTCGGGATTCCAATGGCGACGGTTTCGGGGACATCCGCGGCGCCATCGACTCCCTCGATCATATTTGCCATCTAGGCGCAAACACCATCTGGCTCTCGCCGATCTTCCAGAGTCCGCAAGTGGACTTGGGATACGATATAAGCGACTACGAGGAAATCCATCCGCCCTTCGGCACCGTCTCAGATGTGGAAGACTTGATCGCCCAATGCCATCTCAAAGGGTTGCGCATCATACTCGACCTGGTGATTAATCACACCTCGGACCAACATCGCTGGTTCATTGAATCCAGATCTAGTCGTGACAACCCCAAGGCAGACTGGTACCATTGGCGGGATCCGAAATACGGACCCGACGGTGAACGGGTACCGCCAAACAACTGGAGGGCCAACTTTGGGGGATCCGCGTGGCAATGGGACGACCGCCGACAGCAATACTATCTGCATCTCTTTGCCCCTCAGATGCCGGATATCAACTGGACGTCTGCGCCCGCTCGGCAGGCTATCTACGACTCGGCGATGCGCTTTTGGCTTGATAAGGGTATCGACGGATTTCGAATCGACACGATGACAATCTATTCGAAGCCCCTGGACTTTCCGGACGCTCCTGTCTCCGAGCCTGGATCCCCCTGGCAGCCGGGATGGCCCATCTATAGAAACCATCCCGGAGTGTACGAGATTCATCGCGAGATGCACGAACAAGTCTGGTCCAAGTACGGCGATCTTCTGCTGGTCGGCGAGTACGGTAATACCAGCAAGACGGATCTGGCGCTTCGATACTGCAGCGCTCAGGAGCGTCGCGTCAGTATGGGCTTCCAATTCGAATCAGTCTGCTTGGGGTACGAGCTTTCCCGGTTCAACGTTCAGTCCTGGGACGTGGTCGATTTCAAGAAGCCTTTCGCCAAATGGCAGCAGTTTGTTACCGACACCGATGGCTGGACCAGCTCCTTTTTCGAGAACCACGATTTGGGCCGCAGCATCTCTCGATTTGGCAACGATCACCCTTGCTACCGCGAGGCGTCCGGCAAGATGCTGGCGATCCTCGCTGTCACTTGCAGCGGTACCCTTTTCATCTATCAAGGCCAGGAAATCGGCATGGTCAACGCGCCGCAGGACTGGCCGCTCGAAGAGTTCAAAGACGTGAATACGCAACGTAATTGGAAAGAGGCGGTGGACCGAGGCGCGACCAAAAAGGAACTCGCCGCCCTCCGAAAAACAATCGGACTAGTGGCTCGTGATCATGGACGACTGCCGATGCAATGGTCTGCCGCCGCTAATGCTGGCTTCACCGACGCTGAGGCGACACCGTGGATGCGGGTTCACGACAACTATCCGCAAGTCAACGTGGACGTCCAGATCGACGATCCCAAGAGCCTGTTTACATTCTGGCGCCGTCTGCTAGACTTCCGCCGAACTCACATTGACCTCTGCGCGTATGGCTCCTTCCGATACGTAGATCCGGACAACAACGCCACCATCACCTTTGTAAAAGAATTAGGCAATCGCAAAGCCTTGATAGTCTGTAATTTCAAGTCGGACGAGCAAGAATGGCAGCTGCCAGAGGAGTGCAATGATCTGCATCTAGAAATCTGTACTATTCTCGCCCCAAACCCAAAGAAGCTGGCCCCGTATGAGGCACGTATTTATTTCTAGCTTGACGATGTATTCTAGCTTGACAATGTATTGAAGTATCTCAACCCAAAGATCCTGTCCAAAGACTCTGCAGCCACGCGTCGAAGTCTGCCGTCGATTGTTGAGTATCTACATGAGTCTGGTCGACTGGAGCTGGAGCCCAGGTTGTCCAGTCCCAGGCTGTGCCCGAAAACATATCCCCAGCGTTCGTCCCAAGCTGTGTCGTGCTGGTTTCGTTGTTGATCAGAGGGGCGCCAATGATGTCGCTGAGGTACTTCCGGCCTTGCATAGCTAGACCATCAACGCCATCCGCGCTGCTGAGCAGAGATCGGCAGTCTTCAGCGTATTCTGCGAGCTTGCTGCGCTCTTCCTCGGAGGTTGATGTGGCCCGCATCCTCGCAAATACCACTCCTGCGAAAGTGATGTCTAGCGGTACGCGCCTAAAATAACGTCGCAACTTAGCGCTGCTCATCAACACATAGCTACCATGCTCACCAAGCTTTGAAGAACATGCACGGAACGTCCGTCTGCTGACGATGTCGCAAGAGTCGTACAGCACTGTTGAAGCAAATCTGGGACGACCAGTGTTTAGTACATATAACCACTTCCACCGGCTTACCTGCTGGCTCTCCTTGTATCGAGGCTGATCTTCGCTATGACCGAGGAATGCAGCGTGTAGCTTCATACGGTATGACAGGATCTTCCAGTCCCACGTGTACCGGGCCCATGGTAAATAGTCAAAGAATTGGTTGGTAGATCGAGGTACTTCCACACGCTCTCCTTCTATCGGTTTCAGAGCTGGACAGAAGTCTAAGAGTTTGACAAGACCATTGTCGATGTCCATGATGGCTGTGTACTTGGCGTCCAACGTGGTTGCGAGCTGTGCTGTCGAGTTGTAGTTATGTAGCAGGCGAGCCAGACGACGCATTGCCAGAATGCTGTTTTATCACATATATCTCAGCAATGAAGCATGTCAGCGGAGCGATTGGCCGACTCACTGGGACACAACGGTCGGTTCTGCGAGAGGTCTAATTGTACAAGGTCGGAAGTCCGACAGGTCCAGATCATCCGAATTGCACGGTACAATAGGAACGGGGGCTATCAGGTGGTCAATGAGGATAACACAGGGGAGCGATTTTGAGACTTACTTTGGGGATACAGAAGGGTATAGCCTCTAAGCACAGCGGGGGACATGCTGGGAACAGGTCAGCCAAACTGGCTTGTAGCCTCTCACTCACCATTCGGACATGGCCAAGCACGTCCACACACGACGACCCATCTCCCTATCCACACGACCAGGTGACACAGGGATCGTAAAATCCTCATTCGCTCGCAAATGCAAGCCGAGGTCCTGAGCCACAAGGAGTGCTCTGTGAAGAAGCATGCGAACGGTTCTCGACATACTGTGACAGTGGTGAGTGGACATCGCCTGACACGCGCTTAATTTGCTTACCCCAGGGCGTGAGCAATCTTTCAAGTTGACGTCAGCAACGGTCGCGCAAACAGGATTTGACTGACCATAGGTAAGATGCAAATCGCCTGTAAGACAGCTAGAGAAGGCTTCCGATGCAGTGCGATCTCAATGCAATCGACTGCATGGCGATACCAGATCCGCGGGAGAGTAGCGATCTCCGCTGGTGTTTGGATGAGCCTTTGCCCCTCCAGACTATGGGTAGTGAACGGCTGCTTACTGCTATTAAAGCCATTGGCTACCGCAAGTTCTTCGTCCACGTAGAAGAGCCCGGACTGTTGGAACGACGGTCAGACCAAATACCTTTACGAGATTGTAACCCCACTGACGCTGATAACGGCAAGATCTGCTTGGAAATTCAGCGGGGCGACTTCTGATTGACGATTGATATGACTCACAAAGGGCAAGGCATCCCGCATCTGTGTGAGGTTTCTGACCGGCTCGGGCAACAGCTATCCACTGGGCATGCCAGTCTAGGAAGGAGGGGCAATGAACAGTGCAGTGGATCCACGCCAGATATCGAAAATGGCATCCGACCACGAAGTCGCTTCTTGTCCAAGGTACTGTGTCGAGCGCGACATTAGCCTCTAAGTAGGACCCAGGGGACTATAGAGCCGTCAGCCTGCATCGCTATCGCTGATGGCTGTCACATTCGCACTTACCGAAGCGGCGTCATGAGAATCAGCGATGGGCGAGGTCTCCTGCAACAAAAAGTCGGTCGCGAGGGGATCGCCGTCCTCCGGCTTCATCACTACACCATCGGGTTCGTCCTCCGAGTTTGCTATGGTATTGCGTCTCGCTATATGCCACTCGACTCCATCCTGTAGCTCAGACAGTGTCTTCTGTAGCCGATCTATCTGTCTCTGTTGAAGGGTGACCCGCTGGTGCAGAGCAGCGTTCTCGGACGAGAGCTCATCCTGTGTCAAGGGGCGGCGTACTTGGTTCTCCGGACGACCGCCATACGTCTGTCCTCGGATCGTGACTTGACTATCCGGATGTCATCTTCCTAGATCGTGACACGAATGGAGCTCCTCGTGCTGTTACTCACGGCAAAAAGCACGAAGCGGCTCGACCCCGACGCAGACATTGACTACATGGGAGAACTCCATCGCATTTGATCTGGTGGAGGTAACAAGTGGGTCAGCCTTCCCTGCTGTCGGTGTGGATCAACAACGCATGGTCTTCACTCACTTTTCTCTTGTAGCAGTACTCGCAGCTGTTGTGTGACCGTCGTGTCTCAGCTTCAAACTTGGGTGTCACTCAGCTTACCTATTGATTTTGCGCGGCCGAGCTGCGGCGTACGGCTTGTCAGAAGCAACAGAGTGGGCGTGATTATCGTTGCCCATGACGCTCGCCCGACACTTCAATTGGCAAAGTCAAGATGCGGTGCGAGAAAGGTAGAAGAGCAAAGTGGAGCAGACGTTAAAACGGATCTGCAACAATGCCATTACGCTGTTCCTTATCTTGGACCAATCGATTACGGGAGCATCTGAAGATGACTGCGGTCCCTGCTATAGGTCTAATGAGCACTTCCCACGCGCCTTTGTAGCCAATCCGTTCCAACCCGACGCAGCTGTACGACTCTTGACATCGACATATCACCAAGGAACGCTACGGCCGACACGTGGCTTCTGGTCGTCTGACACTCCCGTCATTGGCTCACTCCTGAGTAGTACCCTGTATACAGGTCTCAGGCACAGTAAGACACTCGATGTCCGCAGCGGCTACAGCTGTCAGGTAGATCTGGATCTCTCGAGTCCGTCCTGCAAAGGCTGCGATACGAGAACGCAGAGCAGAAACAGAAACGGAAAGCGGCGATCTAGCATTGCAACCTTGATATCGAGCCCAAACCAGCTGTAGACGACTTCAATGCTCGATCTTTCACGACGAGAGAGCCCAATCACTTAGAAAGGGCACTTTTGCCGCGCCTGCTCCGCTTATTACTCCCACGCCAGTGTTTTATCCAGTCATTTTCTACTGCTGGAGAAGCAAAGCTACACTGGACAACATCCGCTCGTATGGCTTCTGTAACATAACACTCAGAACTCTATGTATAGCCATAACCCACGGCGGCCGATCAACCGGATCGTCTCATTCCGCTGGCAGACCCCAGCTTGAAGGACCGCCCGTCGCCCATGTGGGGTCCGCCGAGTTGGAGATACCGAATGTCGCCATGAACGAATCGAAGTCAAAGCCATTCAGGGACGTTCCACTGTCAGACCAATCGAGTCTGTCGAGAGGCTGAATGCCTGTCGCTAGATCGATTGATACGTTGTCTCGCATCGTGTTGACGCTGTTACTTAGCATGTCATCGAGACCGTTGTAGGCAGGCTGCTCAGGATTCGTATGGGACGGGGGATAGGAAAGTGGTGATAGGCTTGATATTCCGAGAGCAGGGCCGTTTAGCACCTGATTTGATCTTGACAGCTCTGCAGGGAGAACAAGGTTCGGTGCTTGTACTTGGACGTCGCCCGATGAAGGATGCTGATTGCGATCCGCTGAAGGTACAACGTGGACAAATCCGCTTGTCCGCGGACGTCTTTTCCCGAGTAATGCCAGGTCTTCATCATTGGTAGGAGCAGAGTGGCCAGAGTCGATGAAGTTTCGGTGTGCGGCGTCTCGAAGGGGGCGTAACATGGCCTACAGCGCCTGTAAGCACAGCAGGCGTTGAGCCAAAGTTAGATGCACGTACATGTTCTTCATGCTTGCCAGCATCTTCGAACAGCTTCACACCGTCCTCCAACGCCAAGAGCGATGATTGAGCGAGCATAGACTGCGGTGCGCGAATTACTGCAGCTGCCAAACAAACACAAGCAGTAAAGGCATGGAACTGCATCTTATGAGCGATTGGCGCTACCCTTATGTACTCACAAGGAAGAACCATCGCCGCTGGATGATCTGTGGTGCATCGTGGTCCAGCTGCCGAACAACACCGAGAATAAGTTTGCACGCCTCTAAACATCCGACGAAACTAGGGCTATTCTATGCGTTAGCCCGGAGAACCTTATACATGCTGCAAACTCACCAATATGATGATCGTAAGGGTTCCTCGGGACACTCTTCTAGAGCTCGAGTGAACCACCCCCGATGCAGAACTAGGAAACACAGGTTCTGCGGACATTTGCGTCAGTTGACCGTGCGCTTCTGAGTGAGATTTCACATACGCATCGGAAACGCATTGTGAGCCGCTGGACATGGTGGGTTCGAGCTGGAGACGGCTGCGGTGAAGTCGACCATGGCTGTCTGTGATATGTAAATTACAAAGCCCGTCGCAAGTGGGCTCACCCTGATTCTTCATTCGCAAGCTCTTTCGGGAGATGCTGCTGGACTGCAAGGCGGTTAGTGTCAGTCTGTCGAGCGCAGCTCACAATTGCGAAACTCTCGATCGATCGCGGTCACTTTCTCGTAGGGTGTCGGTGTAACGGATGATTGTTCGTCGTTGATCTTGCATTCCAGCTGACATAAGCGATACTTAATTGGACGTTAGCCTCGCACGACGGGTGTAGGCAGAGCTGCCTCACTCTGTACTCGTGATCTTAGACCATGGTCAGTCCTGCCAATAATGAGTGGATGGGGAAGCTCACAGTAATCTCCTCCCGAAGGAGTGCTGGGAAAATGGACGTCGTATGTGCCATTGGTCATGCCTTGAACACCAGGGATGGTCAGCACTAAGCCGCTTACTTTATGCGCCGCGACTCACTTCGCGGTCTAGCACTGATGACTGATTGAGCAATGTCGTACGAAAAGACCTATGCTCCATGTAAGCGATTTTGAAAAGACCACAACAGCATTACGTGCCTCCCAGAATACTCGTCTTCTTTCTTCCGCTACCATATCAGGCAGCCCAAACTGCGTGCCATCTCGATGTAAGCCCAATGCCTGAACCACTCGCATGGCAAGTCCCAGCAATGGCCACGTAGATTGATTGGCGAGTACGGGTCGACCACCATTATGCAGCCAAGTGACCATGAGATGTATTGCTTGCACGACTACGCTTGGAGCATCAGTAACAGTCCATCATAATACGGAGAAATGGCGTACATAGGATGGTCCCGGAAGAGTCCAGTGACAGGCTAGCTCTTCCCAGCGCATACAAGTCGCAAGACAGGGGGTTTGCTGATCGTGGATGGCAATGGTCAGTGATGGGATCGATCTTGACTTAGTGACAGATACAAGACGCACTTTCTGCCCCAGCCTGCGAGGCCGAATCGAACAGAGCCCCCAAAGCCAGAGTGAAATACAGCACCGCTAGCCGTTGAGGGTCTCCGTCTGGTCTTCCGCTGTAGAAGCGATCAAGGAAGTCTGCGAAGAAGGATTCCTCCAAGAGAATGTTGGTTCCCCACGCAACCGACTGGCAGGTCATTAGTTGCTGACTGCCAGATAGTCATCCCGGGAGACGTACGTCAAAGAAGATACGTATCAGACGAAGTGCTTCGTCACGCTGTGGTAGCCGCGTAACAAGACTAGATATCGTATGTTGATGATGGAGTGCCGAGTCGTTTTCGAAGAAGAAACCCTCAATCCATCCTTTTCGGAATCTGTACGGGCCACTGGGCTCCTGTCGCGTTGTTCGCGAAGACACCGGCGACCCGTTCTGCGGTTCATCTGAGCTGGGCACTGCGTCTCGCAACGGTCCGACACTCACCGCAAGGAAGAGACTTGACGCGTCTCCGTAGAACCGACTGCTTCTCATATCTCCTTGGTCTATCTGTAGATGACCAGTCTGCTCGGTCGGACTATGATAAATGATTGGAGGGCTTATCAGGTCCACCTCTTCAGTTGGTGCATCCGTAGGCCAAGCAGTATCGAAGGCGGTATCGTAGTACGAGTGATGGGGGATACTCATCGCCGCCCCTTCTTTGACTTTGCCTTCCGCGGAC
Source organism: Cryptococcus sp. GC_Crypt_5 (assembly GCA_026538355.1). Taxonomy (NCBI): domain Eukaryota; kingdom Fungi; phylum Basidiomycota; class Tremellomycetes; order Tremellales; family Cryptococcaceae; genus Cryptococcus; species Cryptococcus sp. GC_Crypt_5. The sequence goes on from JALPBZ010000038.1 coordinate 59,511, forward strand.
GTCGGATCCTCCTGCATCCCTGCGAACACTTCGCCGTCCACTATTGCGCTGTCAAGATGATAAGCATTGCGCAGAAGAGGATGATCCCCGTTGCCACCAGTGAAGTTGAGAAGTGCCTGCTCCAGCGATGCGATGCGGTCGTGGAGAGCCTGCGGAGGACATTCAGTCTGTAGAATTGGACAGGAGAAAGGCCGCGACGTACCTCGCTACTGTCAAGGATCAGTCTACCAGAGGCTCGTCAGTAACGGCGGCGTTACGGCAACGATGGCTCTACTCACGTTCGCCCTCTGGACGGTTTCAACGCTCCGTCTGGACAAATTGACCCTTTGCCGCGCCTGATACAATTATTGCATGGTTCTTGTCGATCACATCTACAGAGAAGACTGACGTCAATGTCACCCTTAGATCAAGCATGAGCGAACTGACCGTAGTTTCAAGCGGCGACATTCCGCACCTAAGCGCGATAAGCTTTCTATTTCGACGGAAAGGGGAGCAGGAGGAGCTTACAAGACTTGACTTTGCTGATTGTACTAGCGCGGCGTCTCTTGATCGCTGGTTCGGTGGTGCGATCGCCATCATCGGATGACACCATTCTGAATACTGTGTGGGTGGGTGAAGTCGGAGTTGAGACGGAAGTGAAGCGATATATATGATGGGATGGGATCTACATACCCTGCATTGGGCAGATAAGCATCTTCGGCTATCACCGGGTGGCAGTAGGGCTATTATCACTTCTTGCATATCTATAGACTATCTACGGGTTCTCTACATGGCGTGGCCAACTACAAGCTACTAGACAGCTCCTCCATCTCCGTGGCCTGCTTCTTCATAGCGCCTAGCAGCATGGCAATGTCTCTGCCAGCCATCGCAAATCTGTCACAAATGGTCAGCATCTCGGAACAACTCCGTGTTGCCGTCGGTTATGTAAGACCTGGCGATAAAGTAAGACTCACCGAATGCATGGATGCTTCTTCGCCAACGCCTTGAGCAGATCGGGTCGGGGCTCAAGACCACCGAGACCAACAAAGACTGACGCCTTTGACGCTGCTGTGGCAATCTTGTTCACTGCCGCGTGGAATTGGTCCGAATCATACTCGCCGGGTATACCTAACCTGTTTCGGGTCTTAGCAGATACAGGCGACTAAGAAAACCGATACACACTCCATGCAGAGGTCGGCACATCCTATCAAAACAGCATCAAGACCAGGGACAGCAACAATAGCCCTTATTGGCATGATGATCAATACAGTATCCGATTCTGTTCGAGACAAACTCACTCGACATTGCTCAAACCTTCCTCCGTCTCAATCATAGGCATGATCATGACCGCGTCATTCACCACTTCACCGATAGCTGCGTAGCTCAAGGTGGTGTCATATTGGGTCATTGCAGTTACCATAGTGACCGAACGGTGTCCCTAAAGCGAGTTCATCAACCGGACTGCTCGGAGATCCATGTTCCTACGCAAACTCACAACTGGCGGGAATTTGGACGCCCTTACACAGAGCTGTGCTTGCTGCACGGTATCAACGTGAGGCACGATGATAACCTGCGCCCCAGAGTCGAGACTGCGAGAGATCCATTCTTGCGCGCAAGTTGGGACAACTACCATCGGGGTGATTCTGCAGGTCTGGTCAGCGCCTCGGAGTGGCTCGACTACTCACCCTACGTTCAAGCATGAAACTGCCATATCCTTCATGGACTCCATCCCCATGGCCATATGCTCCAAGTTCATGAGGACACCAGAGTAGCCCGCACGCTTGGCGATGAGGGGCATCTCTGTGGAAAATGCAATCCGCATGCCAAAGGAGAACGCCAACTTGTTGGCGAGCATTCGCTCTTTCACGAGGTTGGGCCGAACGACCGCCTTGCCCTGGGCAAGCTGTTCCGAGGTGACTTGGGAAGGCATTTCGACTCTTGTAGCAGGTTACAGGTGGGTAGTGGTGAGTGTATCCACGAAAGAGCAATCTGCATCAACAGTTGTATATCACGCTTTACATTGCTGCTGTCTCCAACTCCGAGAAGCGGACTTGGTGCGTGACCGACCGCAAGTGTGGTACGGAAACGGGTTAGAGCGCGCCCTTTGCCGGCCGGGTCACTTTCAGGAACCTGGAAGAGCCGGGATACAGAATCTGTACTAGCCGCTAAGCATGATAAGAAGCGCAGCCAACCATACCGGTCCCACGCTGTGACACTCATTGTGATTTTCATAGGGGAGAGCAAACTACACAGTACGTGCATGGATTTATCGTCTAATCTAGTGGGGATACAGCACATCGCCCCCGGCGTCATTCTTCCTGGGATCACCGGCGGTTTCCCACTGAGGTCCTGGCTCAAAAGTCATGGCACACGGTGTGCTCCGGTTGACTTTCGATTGGTCAGCCTTGTGATACATGATGTGACTGGCGGACTCACAAGCGACCCATTCGATCTTATGACCTTTGGCTTGCAGTGCACTCGCTATTTCTTCCGAAAACCCGTCCACCACAATGCTCCCATGCTTGCTGGTGCGCTCTAGCTGTGACACATTGGGCAGCACCTGATTGTGCAATCGGGCCGCCCGTAGTGCTTCCGCAGCAGACATTCTGTGTTCCTAGCAATACTATAAGCACATGCGAAGTTTACCACGGAGCCGACTCACGAGAACGTTACGAGCTACTTGAGTGTTCGCAGATATAATTGTGCTGCCTCCCGCTGAGCCTCCGGCCAGGATTACCTCTCCTTGTCCGTTTTCGACGATGTAAGGACAGCTCGAGCTGAGCGGTCTTTTGCCTCCCACGACTATCCCTTTGTCAGATGGACGACACGGACTCCACTGATCTTACTCACCGTAATTTGCTACTGAAGGTCTATAACCGGTGCCATTGGGCCGCCCTTTGACGGAAAAGTCGTCCATAGAATCATTCAGAATGAACCCACAACCAGGCACCATGATGTGGCTGCCCCAGTTCAGACCGATAGTGGTAGTGATAGACACTACCAAGCCAGTTTCATCGGCTACTGTGATATTGGACGTCCCTGCGTCTTGGGGCATCTCGGCACTATGGAAAGATGAAATGAGCTTTATTTGGGGTTATGAGCCCGGCATCTTACGATAATCACCTGGGGGGCATATAGAAGTCTGGGGGCTGAGTACGCGTGTCATCAAGCTTTCTTGCCATACTAGCAGTATTCCCCTCGGATATCCACCGCATTTCCATGTCGGTCATATCAGGTAGGAACTCGGGATCACCCAGTTCAGTCCGTTGCCCATACGCAAGCTGAGTGCGAGTCAGTCTAGTCCGTCGTCGAGTTGCGATTCCACTCACTCGCAGGGCTTCAGTGACACGGTGGTGATCCAAGGCAGAGTCGGGGGCTGTGTGGTCGAAATGGTCCAGGATACCCATCGCAGTCAGCCATATGGCACCGGAGGCTGGAGCCGGCACTGTCCAGAGTGCATTCCCTCGATATCGTCCTTCCAGGGCCTTGCGCCATTTGGGTCGGTAATCTGCATTGGTTTATATCGTCAGCGATAAAGACCTGTTGGTGTAGGAGAACTGACCTCGCAGATCTTGAAGACTCATAAGACCACCTCGGTCCTTCACGCTCTTGACGATGGCCTCGGCAATATGTCCCTCGTAGAATGCTTCGGCACCATTCTCGGCGATCGACTTCAGCGTCTCCGCAAATTCCGTTCGCTTGTATGTGTCTCCTAGTGCTAGCACCTTTCCGTCCTTGAAAAGATTGTGAAACATCGGATCCGACTCGTAAAAGGACCCAGCTATACTGTCTGAACCGTGAGGGACACATTCCTTCAAGGTAAACTGACCATTAAGAGCGCAATCAGCAGATAATCTCACGATCGTACGTACGTCTCGTAGATCCTCGCAGACTGCAGCGCCATCGCGAGCCAAACGGATGCTCGGCTCGAACAGCGTCGCCCAATCGAGTCTGCCATATCTCTGGTGGAGCTCCTGCAGACCTCGCATTTGGCCTGGCACAGCTACAGCTGAACCGCCAACCGAAGTTGACGCCCCGTCGCTGTAGAATTCCATGGTCACATCTTTCTACCGATTGCACGTGCGTCAGTGACTCACGCTGTACCAATAAGCGCGACTTACAGGTGCTGCATGTCTGAAGTCAAGTGCTTCATATTCGCCCTCGGCGGTCCGAATGATCGCGAATCCACCTCCACCAATATCAGAATGATAAGGCGCGAGCGTGTTTACCGCCAAGATTGTTGCAATTATAGCGTCCACGGCGTTACCTCCTTGCGCCAAGATTTGCGTGCCAATCTTCGAAGCCCGGACTTGCTCGCTGACCACTGCGCCAGCTAATGGCTTGTGATCTGGCATATTCGCGTCGAGTTCGCTATAAGTCTGATGCATATACGGCATATAAAATCACTGGATTGCCGAGTATATAAAGTGATAAGTCGCGGTACAGAAGTGTAGCGCGATTGTCCAACTCCGCTGAGCGGACTTGTGTGCGGCTAACACCTAGGTCGTCCAGTTATTTCAGACGATTCAAAGGACACTGATATGACTCTCTGTTCTCGATGAAGATCTTGTCGCACCACTTTCAATGACAGTCAACTGCAAGCGAAAGATCTTGTGCGTTGGGCCCGCCCAGGGGGCGCTGGAGGAGTATAAGCAGCTCGAGCAAGACTACGAAGTGCACTTGATACACCGAGGTTCTCGTCAAGAGGTGGGTGAGGGCGTAATACCGCGATGCATCTCGACCACTGACATGCTACAGGTATCTGCAGAAATCGTGGAGAAGTGCGCGCAGCATGGCCCATTCGAAGCCATGTTCATCCTCTTTGCCAACGGCAGCTACGCGCCAATCAACGAAGAGCTTCTGAGACCATTATGGGAGAACGGAAACCGTACGTTCTATCGCCGAAGTGAGACGAAGCTCATATCGGATGTAGGCGTCGGTGTCTTTGCGCAATGCGGTGCCGGATACGACAATGTCTGCGTGGACGACTTCACGAATCATGGCTGCTTCTTCACCAACACGCCAGATGCTGTGACCGAATCGACCGCGGACTTCACCGTATACCTCTTTCTAGCTGCACTGCGCGCTTCGACCTATTGTGAGGTCGTCGGTCGGTCAGGTGCCTGGCACAAAGGCTTGGAGCTGTCAACGGACCCCAGAGGACTCACAGTCGGTGAGTTGAAACGCAATGAATTGGCAAGGGAGGTCCAGCTGATCTCGATACCTGCAGGAATCTTCGGTATGGGACGGATCGCAAAGGATTTCGTGCGCAAAATATCGGCTTTTGGTCCTCGTATCATCTACAACACCCGAACACAGCTGTCTTCACAAGTCGAAGAGGAACACGGCATCATCTACACTTCCAAACAGAATCTGCTGCAAACAGCGGATGTGATCGTTTGTCTCACACCCGGGACAGCAGACACCTATCGCATGATAGACGCGAAGGAATTCGAGATGATGAAGGGTAAGTGGATAAGACCTTGGGGAATAGGGTACTGACGCATTCACCTGGCAGACGGCGTCTTCTTTATCAACTCATCTAGAGGAACCGTCGTGAACACGGATGCGCTCATTGCAGCCCTGGAGTCAGGCAAAGTGAAACGAGCGGGATTGGACGTGTTCGAAGATGAGCCGAACATCCCGCAATATCTCCTTGACAGTCCAAGGGTGACTGCAACGCCTCGTGAGTGGTCGGCAGCCTGATAATAGCGAATGGACTAATATCGTGCAGACGTCGCTGCGTACACAACGGGGACGATCTATCGCGGTGAAAGGGATGCCATGGCCAACGTGCGTGCGTACTTGGAACAAGGGGTGCCGGTCGATTGTGTCAATGGACCTTTCTGAAGTGGACATAATCGATTCCAACGCAATATAGATGCAAATAGTCACCACCCTCGAGTCCTGGTGCAGATGGCGTTGTACAGTGATAGATTGAAGCCCTCTACTGCACAGAGGTGCAGAGTGAAAAGACACGATACATAAAGGAAACAATGAGTAGCAATGACAAGCAGCCCTATCACGCGTAGATACTGTCCGCTCCCTTGTAGATCCACTCTCCGCCATCGTAGCCTTGCATAGCTGGCCAGGTGTCCATTGGCTCACGACCGATGTAGCGACCACCACCCGTCCTGCCGGCGTACAAGCCCAAGAGGCGCAATACTTCTGGTGGCATCTTCTTAAGGACCTCGGGGGGGCAGACGTATGCTGTCAATTCTCCTTGACGGAAGTTATCCGACTGTCTCAATTGTCAACACGGAATATGTATGGCAGCTGAGAGCTAGCAGCAACTCACGATAGCGAAAAGACCGTAGATAGTTCGTACAGCATTTGGTTCATCAGGCTCGCAGATGTTGGCGCCCTATAAGATATGTCAGGATATCACGTCAAAGCCTGATGAGCAAGTACGACTTACTGCGCCGTGAAAGATGTTGCTAAGCCAAATAGCGAGGGATCCTGTGCGGTATTAGTCGAGATTGACGTCCATAACGGGCTGCAACATACCTTTCTTCATCTCTACAGCGATCGTGTCCTCCTGAGTGGGCATACGGTCTTGCGGCCACAGATGAGAGCCTATCGGAGGAGTCTTGGTGTAAACAGGAGATATACAGTACCGCCAGAGATCATCACTTACCGGGAGCAACGTGAGTTCCTCCGTTTCGTGCCGTGACGTCGCAGCCAGCAACGAAGGTGGAAACTATTGGTGTCTTTAGCGCTCCTCGTGCGTGTACATGCCAGCCACTCACCGCCGTTGACAAGACTTTCTGCTCCTGTTCGTTGGATCGCGGCCGAGTTGAGGTCTCTGCGCATCGTGTAAGCCATTTGACCCCTAAGTACCCGACTTCGCTCACCGGTGAAGCCTTTGGTTGTTCGCCCCTGGACTGACTTTGTAGCCGATGTTGGTGTGAAGCCAATCTGTGAGACTGTTAGCTCTTCAAAATCCCGTCATAGACTTGACGGTTGTCGCTTACAGCCAGTTTTACGGTACACCTTCTCGTCGCCTCCCCACTATGCTTCATGTCAGTCATAGAATTCAGGTTTACAAGCGGTACCACGTACGTCCCATGAGTCTGGAGAAGGAGGTCAGCGCTAGGACCGAAATGACCGGTTTAGGAAGACTGACCGTGAGTGAGGAACTCTTCCATGACTGAATAAACAGCTAGTCAGAGGACGGCTAACACATCGATGCACAGTCTTGTACTAACCTTGGTGCCAGACTTTACGTTGCATACTGAGTAGTCGGTCAGCGTCTGTAATGATTTCTAGCTTAAGCACTGGAGGGTCTCTCACACTTTGCACAACTCCTCTGGAGCTGAGCCAATCAAGCCGTACGCCGCTGTGGTGTGGGTCGCTCGGCCTTTCGTGCCGTGGAAGCTGTCGGCAGCGCGACCTTCGGCCTCGCATTGCTCAAAATGTATCTTCGCTTTCGCATTAAGCGCATCGACCTCGTCATCGGGACACTATGACACATGATCAGAAAGCAACTTCGGGGTGGTGAAGCCGGATCTCACAAAGTCTGATAGAACAATGACGCCGTCTCGGTGGAGGATGCTCAAAATCTCCTTGATGTCAGTGGTCGCCGGCACTGTCTCGACGGTGGGTTTGTTGACTGCAATGGGCATGGTGGGCAAGTTACAAATTCGATCACAAAGTACAATTCACGCTTTGCTTTCACTGACCTTATCATAGGGCTCTGTACGCTGCCAATTATTTATGCTACAAGTTCCGTCCGCTCTCAGAACTACAAGTCCGACCGCCGGGGTTGAGGTCATAGTTCGGCATAGCACAGTGTCGGGCAGTTCCCGCCTCAGCGGATTGCGATCGAGTGGCGTTTAGTTTAATTAGCCTTAACCTTTCGGGATACGAAGGTCGACCAGAGATAAGCATTTCTTCTTTCAGGGGTAAACATGCATGCGGCATAACCCTGCCGTGCGCCTTGTATGCTTATCTATGCGTCTGTAATATGTTTATTTCGAACTCCGTGCGTCGGACATGAACGGTGTGCGACAGTACGATCTGTCTGCCGGTCGCTGACATTTATCTTCCCAACCATTCGAGGGGATACGCCTCTTCTTCGCCCTCACCTCACTCGTTGCCACTTCCGTCTGCCCGTCTGCTAATTCGTCACTCACTGAAAGTCTGACAGACGACCAACATGTCCGACGAAGAACACAAGACTGGCACCGAAGATGCTGCTCGCGGCGGCAAATTCCACAGCCTCGATGTCAAGATCATGGAAGTGGCTGATGCCCAGACAGAGCATCAAGCTCATATTGGCGTTGACGAAGAGCTGTCTCCTGAGGAAATCAAAATTGAGCGCAAGTTCCTGCGCAAAATCGATTGGCATATCATGCCGTTGCTCTTGACGACTTATGGCTTTCAAGTGTGTACTGGTTGTATCAAGTACACGATTGAAAGCTGACAGGAATCCCCAGTACGCCGATAAGATCTCGCTGTCGTCTGGAGTCGCCTTTGACTTGACCAAAGGCGCTGGTCTGGTGGGCAACGACTATGCTTGGCTGTCGACCGGGTTGTAAGTCGGCCAAAATGCACGACATCGAGATTCCCTCTGACCCTCATGCTCAGCTACCTGGCGTACCTCGTCTTCGAGTTCCCCTTTGCATTCCTCATGCAGAAGTTCCCACTCGACAAGGTCCTGGCCTACACAGTATTGTGTTGGGGAATTTGCGTCCTGTGCATGGCCGCGTGCAACAATTTTGAACAATGTAAGTGACTGGAAGCAGGACAGCCGCTTTTTCAGTTGCTGACATCTCTTAGTGATGGCTGTGAGAACGATCCTTGGTATCCTCGAGTCTCCAGTCAGCCCTGGTTTCCTCATTATCATCTCCGCGTGGTATAAGCGTGAAGAACAGGCGGCTCGATCTATTGCCTTCTTGTGAGTGGGTCACATGCTAGCGCGCTGTATGGCAGCTAAGCCGATATTCGATTTTAGCGCTATGAACAGTTTCTTCTCCTTGTTCATTCTCATGTGCAACTACGCCGTCGGAAACGCCGCCGTCGGCTCCGGTCTCGCATCATGGAAGGCAATCAACTGTGAGTCATACACATGCGTGTAGTTCACCGGCTGACAGATTCATCAGTGTTCCTTGGAAGTCTGTCCTTTGTTTGGGGCATCATCCTCGTTTTGACCCTTTGTACACCCAAGAACGCTCGATGGCTCTCGCCAGAGGTAGGTAGCTTGCGTCTCGGTTGAAATCTCTGTTGATCACGCAATGCAGGAACGGAGCTATGCTCATGCCCGACTGGTCCGCAACAAGACCGGCGAGTCCACATCGGGCTATGCTATCAAATGGGACCAGGTCTGGGAGGCGTTCCGTGACCCGCAGGTCTACTTCATTCTCGCATTCACATTCCTCAACTGCTTGGCGTCAGGAGGTGAGTGATGGCCGACAAAGCGATTTCGCGAGCGTTATTGACCGTCTTATTCCACTCAGGCTTCTCGACATTCTCTACCCTTATCCTCAAGTCTTTTGGTCTCACAACAGAAGAGACGATTTCGTACCAAATCCCGTGGTATGCGATTATGTTTGTGGTAAGTTGAAAATTCAGTAGGTCAGTTCTAGAATGCTGATCTACGGCGTGCAGGGTTCGGTCGCGATCGGCTGGCTCTCCCAGAAGTATGCCAACAAGAACTACTACCTTATCTTCGCTTTCTGCTTCAACATCCCACCCCTTATTGGGATCTTCCTCGAAGGCCTGCTTCCCAACAGCAAGCACTGGGGCCGGTTGGTGAGTCAGACACTTGCTTGTCAACGAAAATCGCAGGTGCTCAGTCGCGGAATCAGATCGGTTTCTGGATCACCGCCACTTACTGCCCCGCCTCCTACTTGGTCTGGTCGACTACGGGCTTGAACATCGGTGGACGTACCAAGAAGAGTGTCGTGCAGGCCTTGGTCTTCATGTCTTGGTGTTTGGGCTTCGTCATTGGTCCCCAAGCTTTCCAGTCAAGTACTGCCCCATCGTACCGCCCGGGACTCTACTTGTGTTGCGCCTGCTTTATCGCCATCGAGATCGTCACTGTCTGCTGGTTCCTTTGGATCCGAGCTGAAAACAAGCGCCGTGACAAGGCTGCTGAGCAGATGGGCATCACGCATGAGCAAGCTGCAATCGAAGGATGCCTCTATGGTCTTCAGGACATGACGGATAGGGAGGTGAGTCGTCTCACTGCTTGTTGAAACGAGCCGTTCTGACAAGGTTGAGCAGAACATCCACTTCCGGTACCACTATTAAGAGATTGGTATGGTGTTTCTTGGTGGATGAGGATCGAAAAAACGCAGACGTTTGCAACGCAGTTAGAAGGCCTAAGACTCGCTATTGTACTCGGTGTTATCGGTGGCATGAATTATAGTAGCCCTCGTGTTGCGACGACTACCTGTCTTGACTATCATAAGACCAGTTTCAACGTCTTCAACTCGAACGCTCTGATGTTCACTTGCACTGCTATTTCACCAGCTGCTGAGGTCCAGTCGACTGAATCCTCATCCTCCATCGGTTCCTCAAGTATATTTACCCAAGACAGCGAGCGAGGCGATACACCAGATCTGCAGTTGAAATCAGCACACTGCAGGCCAGCAATATCACTCACATGTTAATCACACCCTTGTTTCTTCCACCGAGACTCTCGAACATCCTCAATATTATGCTTCTCTCGCCCGAACTGTGGTCGTTCTCCCCGCGTTTGATCGTCTCCAAGACGATCGCATCGCTGCCCGGACCAGTGATGGTGAATTGTGTCTTGCTCAATGCACTAGCGTTTTGCTGAGCATCGATTCGGACGTAAGGCTCGTTGGTGAACTTTAAAGCGTCCTTGTAGACTCCGCTCTCTTGTAGCCGTCCCGTATGAGGGATTATGGCGAATGAGAAGCTGTGTCGACCTTGATCTTGCGTTGGGTCCGGAGCAGTCGCAGAGCGCAGCATCGAAAGGCTTAAGGTTAGCGACGTCCTATATAAACTAACCTACCGCATCTCATTGCCTTCCACAGCGTAGCCATATTTGTAGTCACTCGCAAATGCAACACCGTAGCCAATCTCACTGAGATCGGCAATCATGTGTGCGCAGACTTCGAATTTGGCTTGCTCTTGCGTAGTGTTGCGATGCGTTGGCCGCTCGATCAAACCGTATTGCGTGCCGTACGTCGCGTTGGGAGCGTGAATGTCGACGGGTAAGGCAACTACGGGTCAACAGGGTACTGCACACGTTGACCCACATTTCAAGAACTTGTGCTTCTCGTACCAGTCCGCCTCGACGTCCACTCGGATCAAAGAGCGTTCATTCGCATTGGAGTCGACAGCGTCAAGAGAGATCTACTGTCAGCCAGGACATACCGGAGAGGACTCACTGTCAGAGCCACTCTGCTATCACCAAAATTGCTCTCAGCTTTCAAGCTTGCTCTCAGTGGGCCGTCGGCGACTATCTCTACACTATCGAAGTAGAGAGTCGTCGCACAGTCCAAGTGATAGATTTCCGCGTCCCACGCGTCATACGCCAAGGGCAGATCCTCGTATAGCATGAGACCGCCATCGTTCGCTCGCGGGCCTGGCAGGATCAACTCGCGCTGCAAGGCTAAATCGATCAGACTGGTGATTCGGCCGCTGGAGATCGTAAGCTGGAAGTGGGCGTTGGAAAGTATGTACTTGTCGCCATCTTGCTTGGCCGAAGGGGCGGCGAAGTTTGTGGGATCGATGACTGATCCGACCCCCTTGTCGTCGGTGCTGATGAAAGCAAGTACATTGTCATCTGGCCCGGCTTGACCGGCAACGGACATGACCGCGGCTACTGTCGGGTCGACCGCAACGATTTGCTGCCTAGACAGCCTAAGAGGGTCGACAACGATGATAGACTCGGCGTGTTTGTCTGCAGCACCGTTGACTGCTTTGGAGCCCGGGACAAGGGATCTCCACACTGACTCCAGGAGCTTCTGCGCCTGTGCCATACGTCGTTCGTAGATCTCAAGCGCGTCATCTACCGCCATCTTGATAGATGTACCAGGTAGCACATCGTGGAACTGGTTCAACAAGACGTCGCGCCATATCTCGTCGAGCTCATCACTTCAAGATCAGCATTTTCCTCCGCTAATCCTGCTCACCGTGGATATGTATACGAGTCGTCATGCAGGGATGCCAGTGTTGCAAAGTATTCGATGTCCCTAAGGATCCTCTCCATGTGCTTATTACCCCGTTTCAATCCTTCCTGACTGGTATAGGTCTACACTATCAGCTTTGTCGAACGCGCATGACTCACTCCTCGATGGAGTTCGAAGTAGAGCTCGCCTCGCCAAGTCGGTAGCGTTTTGCCGCCTTTGGTCCTTTCACGAAGCGTGTCGAAGAAGTCAGAAACCCCTCCAATCTTGATTGAGGGAACGTCCGAGGTGATTGTGGATGCCGATCTGAATCGTTCAAACTACATATCAGCAAAGTCGCTAACGCCAAACCAACCTTTTCGAGCATGAGCGAAGTAGGCCCGCCACCACCGTCGCCGTTGCCAAAGAGCAGCAAGCATTGATCGGTCACTTGCAAATTCTTGTTCTTGGTAGCACCGTTCTGTAGTTCGACATAGTCAACTTGCGAGTTATAGCTGTCGACCGGGGTCATATGCGACAAGACCTGGCTGCCGTCTAGCGCAACCCAGTTGAAGGTGGAGTGTGGGAACACATTGATGTTGTTCCACGATAGCTACACCAGTCAACTCAACTTCACCGCCATGACTCACCTTCTGAGTGAAGAAGTAGTCGATACCGGCCAGGCGTAGAATCTGGGGCAGCTGACTTGCGTAACCAAATGTATCGGGGAGCCATGCCTCCCGACAGCGAATCCCAAACTTCTCCTGGAAATACCTCTGGCCATAGATGTATTGCCGACATAGACTCTCTCCCGAGGGCAACACGCAGTCGTGCTCCAACCACGCCCCGCCTACAGGATGGAATCTGCCCGCTTTGACTTGCGCTGCGACGGAGTCGAACAATGAAGGATAGAGCTCTTCTAGCCACGCGTATTGCTGCGCGGACGAAGCTGCGAAGTGATGCTCGGGGTAGTGTTCCATCAAGTCGATCTGGCTGGACCATGACCGGGCGATCTTCTGCTGTGTCTGAGTATATCGCCATAGCCATGCAGTATCAATGTGGCTGGCTGTCAGTTTCACTCATCTCAATTGTTGCTCACCAATGACCGATACACCAGATCTTGCTAGCATCATCCACCCCTTTACCCGCCTCCTCATCGTACGATCCAAGCACCTCACGCGCGATTCCCCTACAACGCTGGACAATGTCGTCGAGCGCCCCATCGGCATTGTCTCCCTTGGCGCGCTGAAACGTGTTCATGATATCGTTGGCAGCTTTCATCGCCCGTTGCGATACTCCAGATATGTCCCCGTTCCGACCACGAGCGATCTGTGTCAGAACCTTGAAGTCAATCTGTAGGGCACGCGCTTCTGAGCGATATAGAACGAGATCCGCGGTGACAAGCTCAAATGACACGTGCATCTACTTATCAGCGCTGAGTTTGCATGATTCGACTTACATCAGGTTGCTGGTGCCTGAACCCGTTCAAGCCCAGTCCAAACATTGCGTTGACGGACACTTCGATGTAGCATTCATAATGTCCTGCCTCAACCGAGGCGCGTGGGATCACATGAGCTACTCGACGATCTTCGCTGGTTCCGGGAACTCCATCTTTCGAAGAGTTAGGACCTCCGGAAATCGCTGCGGCATATTAGTACGCTATCCCACACAGCAAAGTGCACTCACCATGTGTAGGATGTCCGTCGATGGTGTAAATCAAAGCCTCGCAACCGGGGTCAATTTCGACTAGGCGTCAGCGAAGTCATCGCGGTAGCACCTACAGACTGTTGGCTCGCTCGATCGACGAAGCTCCTCGGGTATCGTGAGCTTCACATGTAGCCAATGATTGGTCCAACTTGGTCCCAGCCAATCTCCCTTCCGAAACGGCTTGATGTCAGAACCGCTCAACGCGGCGACGCCCTCTTCGAATGTCGGCTTGGTATCTCCTGGCGCGGACCACAGTCGTATCTGAACGTTCTCTTCCTCGTCGAAACGTGCACGGTCGAGTGCGGACGTCAAGTTGTGCGCGGCATAGTGCCCGCCTTCAAACAGGCCAAGGCGACGGTCGGTCTATGGCGCGTCAGCTCAGGCCGCTCAGACTGGTCGTTGACAACCCACGATGCCCGGCAGCAACGGATACGTGACTGCTTGAGTCAGGCGCGAATAGCTGCTCATCGTTTCTGCTTGAAAGTTTCAACACGTTCACCGAAAAGTTGAGCGAGATCAACGTGAACATTAACATCCATTCGTGATGTCGTGACACCTCATTAGCACGCCGGATCTGAAGGGCCGGTGGATCTACCGAGCGATGCTACACTTGAATATCCACCCGGTCGCTCGGCGCCCGGCCCGAGTCCGATGTCGGACACAGCCACCACCAGTATAGATCTGGGCGAATAGTGCATGAGCGACTATTTGCGGATACTCATGCGCCGTACTAATTGGCCGATGTACAGTCATGTGGCTTGAAACGTGGCTTATGATATGGGTCAGCTGAGCGGATTCCCTTTTAGATCTCTCCCCTCGTGTCGATCGTTACGAAGTGGAGGGATCTGAAATTGACCGGCGCAATTACCCTGCGCAGCACCACGGGGCGCCATTGCCCCGACAAGGTAGATTCCCCCCGTATTAGTGGCAACCATAGTAGTGACATCCGCGCAGCGCTCCTACACTGTAAGTGAAGACTTGCTTGCATACCAGCTCGCATGGCGTCGTAAGTCTGAGGTACAAGAATAACCCTTTGTCATTAGCAAGTCTGGTGACCCCAACAATGTTCTCCGGACCGTTCTCCGGTGCACGTCCGATTTCGGAGGGCGGGACGAGGCGGGTCGCCAGCTATAAAGCATGGTAGGGATCTCTTGTCTCTCGCGATCACAGCCGTCTTCACCCACACTAGAACAGTCACAATGGCAGAGAATCGTCTGGGCGCTCAAATGGATGACAAAGCCGAAGTCGAGGCTATCGAGGACACCAAGCAACACCCCCACGATGCGGAAACCACCATCAAACAACAACTCGATGCCATGCATCATGGTGAAGCCGTACAGCTCAAGTCCAAGTTTGACAAGTTGTCAATGACCCAATCTATCTCGGTCTACAGAATGTCCGCTTTGATCTGCTTGGCTGCTGGTTTCTGCGCGGCGACCGATGGTGAGCTTGGCTTAGCCCATTCCTAAGGTGCACGCGCTCACCCCGTTGTTCAGGCTACCAAAACCAACTGTCGTCCAGTGTCATCGCCAACACCGGATTCATCAGGCAATTCGGAGGCTTGGTTAACGGTAAATACAAACTCGCGGCTCAGCATGTGTCCATCTTCGGTGGTATCTTCAGGTGCGTTCCGCTTCGTTCGAGGGATTCGACGTAGACTAAATCCATGTGTTAAGCGCTGGTCAAGTGGTCGGTCAGTTTTCCATTCAGTGGATCTCCAACTGGATTGGAAGAAAGGGAGCGATGTGGTGTTTCATGTCCCTCTTGACCATTGTCAGTAGTCACTCCTCAGTATACACCGATGGCCACGCTGATATCGAGAGTAGAGTGTCATCGTCGAGTCTGTCAGCACGCAATGGTGGCATTGGGTCATTGCCAAGTTGATTGCTGGTATCGGAATCGGATCTGTGCAGGCTACTCTCCCAGTCGTAAGTCAGGTGCTATTCGAGTATAGCATCAGCTGACAACCTTGCAGTACATCAATGAGCACGCGCCTCCGCAGATCCGTGGTTTCCTCGTGGTGGCTTACAGTCTGTAAGTCGGCCTTGTCTTTCGGCTGGTCGATCGCTGACAAAGTATCAGTTGGTGGTCCTTGGGCGGTCTCATGGCGTCCGTCGCACTCAAAGTACGATCTGTATCTCACCCTACCGACTACAAGGTACCAATCTACACGCAATTCGCCATGATCGGCCTATCGTTCATCATTTTCATCTTCCTCCCCGAGTCCCCTTGTACGTCTTGGTCCATCTTGACACGTCAGCACTAGCTGACACTTGAGCAGGGTGGCTGGTCAGCAAGGGCAGGATCGACAAGGCGGAGAAGATTCTAAAGGCCAAGTTCAAGGGTGTCCCCGACTACGATGTCGAGAAGGAGCTCGCTATCATGGCTGCTACGATCGAGCAGCAGCGTCAGTGGGCCCTTGACACCAAAGCTGAAGGTCAACTGGCTATACTCAAGGGGCTCAATCTCAAGCGTTTCCTCATCGGGTCCTGGCCAAAGGTGAGCCGAGCGTGCACTGTTACAATGCTTGTTGCTGATGACAATTCAGGTTCTGCAACAATTCGTCGGGCTGTCAGTCTTCTCCAACTATTCGACTTACTTCTTCCAATTGGCCGGAAACAAAGACTCGTTCATGGTCACTGTCATCCTCGGTCTCGTTAGTCTCCTCGCCGTCTTCCTGGACGCTCTCTTGGTGGACCGCATCGGACGACGAAGGATGACTCTCATCGGTTTCTCCGGCGCGTGTTTCGGTGTCACTCTTATGGCGATCATCGGCTGCTTCGACTACGCCAATGCGTCGCTAGGAAAGGTGCTTGTATTTGCCGGTGTCATCGCCAACTTCTGCAACACGTTCCAAAGCTCCACGTCGTATGCGTACTTGACGGAGATGCCTCAATTCTTCCTCCGAGCCAAGGCGACCGGATGGGGTCTCGCATACTGCAACTTGTAAGTCCGAGTCCTAGCATCGTGGAGAAGAGTGCGTTACTGATAAGTGAAACAGGTACGCGGTCATGTTCAGCTTCACTGTCCCACTCATGCTTGCCAAATGGGCTGTCAAGACGGCGTTCCTTTTCGTCGGTCTTGGTATTCCGTAAGTCGGCCGCTAGCAGGCACTTATGTATGCCTTCTGACAAACTGCTTCAGCGGCACGATCCTCGCTTTCTTCATCATGCCTGAGAGCTCCCAACGCTCTCCCGCGGAGATCGAAGAGCTCTTCACCACTGGAGTACCGCTCCGCAAGTGGAGAGGCCACAAGACAATGGTCGAGAAGGACCTCGAGACGAGGTTGGGTCAAGAGGAGATCTGAGCAGTGCTCAGTATTTAGTTGCACACGTTTCCTCCAGAACGAGGATTCTTCTGAGTAGCTTTGACCGCTTACGTTTGTATGAGAGAGTCGTCAGAGGCGTCGTAGTTTAGGGTAACAAGCTCGGTATAATTAGTCTCCAATATTGCTTCTTGGGTTTCCGTACGATTGTCGCTTCTCAACCTAGTCGTCATGCTACTGTACCTTCTTTATCATACTGAGGCATAACCCATGGGAATCTACCGCCTCGGTCGACCTGTACTTCCATCGGTTACCATGTTCCTGAGTGAGAAAGCAACCTACTAAAGACCATGTCAACCTTTTTTGTCCCGATATCCCGTAAATAATCGATTTTCCGCTACAGCTCAGCGGCAAGGTCCCTAGCCGTACGACCGGTGGTGCTTGACACGGCGAAGTCCGATCACAGATACGATGCGGCTTCCCGATGATGTGCGTATATTGAACCACGTCATCACGTAACGACGCAGACATGCAGGGAAGTGGAGGCGGATGCCTGCGGCTGTGGGACTGACGCGAGCGCTAGCGCTGCGGATAGGAAGCGTATCATTCCAGCGATTACGAAGTGACCGAACGGACCGTACCTACATCCCGTCGTCATTTGCTGACTCGCGGAACACCTCGCCGAGCACGATCGCGGAGCGGCGAAACCGTGTGAACAAGTTGTGCAATTGAGGAAAGCTCGGCATCTCGCCCCTTGCGTGCTCTTACTGATGCCTATGTACTGAACTTCCACTAGCACATGCGGGCCACGATGTATGCAGCCTCCCGGATCGACGAGCGGCTGCACAGCAGAGCCGCTACCGATGTCCGGCTTGGGGCGGGAGGCGAGCTGGGGCGTGGCACATGCTGACCAAAAGCCCACTGATCACGACTCCTTCTGGATCGGATCGGACGTCTATTCGCTTCAGTCGACTGTGGGGGCATATATACTCCTGCAGTACTAATGTCTTGGGGACCCGTCTGACTCTTACTTCTGCTAGACTCGTTCTTCACCTGTCCGCTCACTCAGCTAGAATGATGTCTCTACTCGGTCCATGGCAGTCGATGATTGGTCTCCTATGCCTACTGGCTCTATCGGCCTTCGGAGAAGCCAGAAAAGAAGTGTAAGTGTCTGATGTGGACGAATGAGGAGTCACTAACCCCGCCTCAGTGCAAGAGCCGCGGGGAAGACGTACCCTGTCCCAGCCTTGCCTTCGAAGCAGGCATACTACGATCCATCCTCGTACACCTTGTCGAGCGACTTTGAGATTACCGGTACTCCCGTGAGTAACCCGCTGTTCCCTTCCAAACGCGCTGACAGCCGCCACGAAGACCATCAGAGAGTACTACTGGACCATCGAGGCGGTGACCGGTGCGCCTGATGGCTACCCTCGACGACTCTATACTGGTTAGTGTCCGGGTTGTCACAGATAGGGTCAGAGCTCAGCTTATATATCCTCCAGTGAACGGGCAGTTCCCTGGGCCAATGATCGAAGCCAACACGTTTGACACTATCGTCGTACACGTTACCAATGCGCTGGATATCCCTACCACCGTCCGTGAGTGTTTGCAACTCCATTTGAATGGTTCAGAAGCTCAAACGTGCACTCTAGATTGGCACGGTCTTCATCAGAACGGTACTGCTCACATGGACGGTGTCACTGGCTTCTCGCAATGCCCAATCCCTCCCGGAGGAGAGTTCACTTACGAGTTTATCATCGATGGACAGTACGGAACCTACTGGTAAGGTTTATGTTCTGCTAGCAAACGCTAATCAGTGGCAGGTATCACTCGCACTACAGCAACACCTTGGCAGACGGTATTCACGGCGCGATCATTGTACACAACCCCGACGACCCGCTCAAGCGCGGTCAGGACTTTGACGAGGAGATGGTGGTCATTGTCAGCGACTGGTAGTGAGTATGGCCTCCCTTTCCGAAGAACATGTTCAACATTGCCACAGTGATGTTGTTTCCGAAGTCATCGTGCAGGCTATTCGAACCGAGGACGGCTTTGACGGTTACAACGGCGTGAGTCAATCGAGTCATAACGTTCTCTGATGCGTTACAGAATGGACCATTCGGGTTCGCAGACTCGACTCTGATCAACGGTGTGGTAAGTCATGTGGAAATGAGATAAGGCGTAACAACCTCTCACGGCCTCATAGGGCCAAACGGACTGTTCGAATCAAGACATCGCGGACCCATCAGCTTGCGACTCGAATGTTCAACGGCCCGAGATACCGGTTGAAGTCGGCAAATCGATTAGGCTTCGCCTTATCAACCCAGGGACTCAAAGTGAGATTAGACGCTTCAAATAGGAGCAAGGACTAATGATCATCCCTCAGCCATGCTACGCGTATCGATCGATAATCACACCCTCGAGGTGGTCGAGGCCGACGACACGCCAGTGTGGGGACCAAGTCTCCATGAGGTCCCTGTCGGTCTTGGCGAAAGATATTCCGTCGTGGTCAAGGCAGACCAGGGTCAGGCTGGAGACGTCTTCTGGTTCCGCGCCAACATGCAGAGCGGTGAGCTCTTTTCTTCTTGTCAGACATGTGTACGATCCTGACCTGGCTCCAGCAACGGTCGGCGAGGGTAGCAACACCGGTCTCGCCGCATTCCGATATGTAGGCCCTGATGGCAAGGCCGTTTCGACCAACTTGCCAGACACTGCGCCATGGTCTGATCTCCCTACAAACTCGGCGGCTGAGATCGGTCTCGATATGGAATACGCCCTGACCCCGCGAGTCGCAATCGCGGCACCTACTACCGTTGCCAAAACGAACATCCTTAACTCCAAAGGCGGCACTTTCGTCGACATTAACGGCAACAGTTTCTATGGTTTCGGCATCAACAATGTCAGTTTCCAGGCCCAAGTTGGCTATCCGCTTTTGCAGCAAGTGGAAGATGGCCATAAGATCAACGCTTCCATAACTACAAGCATCGTCTTCCCTCACTTAGCTGGCGGTGATATCATCATCAACAATCTCGACTACTTCGGACCTCAAGCCGGCGGAATCGCACATCCATTCCATCTGCATGGCAAGTCGTTCTTCCTGGTTGGCCGAGGTGAAGGCGTCATCAGCTCTGCCTCGGACCTGGACGGCATCCAGCTGAACACGACCAACCCGCTGAGACGAGACACCCTGACGATTCCGGCTAACACTTGGGCTATTCTTCGTACGTCGTTCGTTGATCTAGCTAGAACTAGTCCCACTGACTTGTAGTTCAGGCATGGTGACTGATGTTGCCGGTGTGTGGCCTATACACTGTCATATCGGACTACACCTGTCAGAGGGCAAGATGGCAGCTGTCGTCATTCAGCCTGAAGAGGTCATGAAATTCCCTCAGCCAAGTGACTGGAAAGCCGTAAGTTCTTCCCCATCCCTGCATCGCAGTAGCTCTTTCTTACAGCTCGCCCCAATAGCTGTGCGCGTCGTATGACCCCAACACCATCGATCCAAGTCTCGGACGTCGCCTAGTCGAGGAAGAGCGCGAGGTCCGCAGCAGGATTGTAGGTCGTAATCGGGTTGCTAAGTGATCAGGATCGGTTGGTTTCGGTTGTGAAGTGATAGACGGACACTTCGTCACCTAAGGGACTTTGTGGAGCTTCCGTATAGTACACGAACATTACATATAATCTTGGACCCTGCTTTGTTCGGACAGTCTACGTGGTTTTCTGATGTACTCCGTGTGATATTTGTTTTCCATTCATTCACCCAACAATTGCACGAAACGCCCTTCAATCGCACAACGCTCAGTCTTCCCATCCACCAATGGGTTCTGCTGTCCCAGCTCCTAGTGCAGACCAGTCTGGCCCTGCAGGTAGGAGATTGGTTGGCCGGACCCATTGCTCCACTTCTGACCCAAAATGAGTGTCATACTGGATCTTCCTCTGAACAGAACGGTGAATCCGCTGGAATGGGCCGGCTAACATCTTGCGGTACCGGAAGTAGTTGATCCTACCTTCAGTTGCGACTCATCTTAGAGACCTACCTCCACGAGTAGCCACTACGGCCTGCACCGCCAGCAAACCACCTGGTTTGGAGGATCATGAACTCCGGTATCCACCAAAACCATGTCAGAGACTCTTTGGGCAAGCGTTTCAGATCTGATTCATTATTGCGCAGCTCCTCCAAGCCTTCGACTCCGAAGTATTGTTCATCGGTGTCGTAAGCCGCAGCTACTCCCACCAGCTTATGGCAATCGGCAGCTGTAACCATGTCCTGGATTTCGCTTCGGACCGAGCTTTGTTTGTCTAGCCCAACAGTTTTATTGAAGGCCTGTTTCCTCAGAATCCGGATAAGTCTCAACAGAGTGCGCCCCGGACGATCTACGTTGACACGCTGACGATCGAGTTTCTTGACGAAGGCTTGCACTGAGGGTATGTCGAGCGCAGACTGTAGCAGTACATTTGGCGCATCAAGTCTCAGGCCGCAGTTTTCTGCCTCGCGTAGCATCCACCTGCGATCAGCAGTGTAGTTTTAATATTGGACTCACCTGAAGCTGATGTTAGATAACGAGGCAAGACCATTCCTGTCGTTACCGCCGCCAACATCACTATGACAACCGAGGAACCATACTTCTTTGTTTCTCAGCTGTCTGTGCGTGGCGTGCACATTACCACACCAGTCTTCGCTCTCATCTGTTTCGTCTATATCTGCAGCCCTGGCTTCAGGAGCCTCTTCAAGGCGACCGATCAACCCGTTTACCAATTTGTTTAGTCTTTTCGCCGTGTCGCGCACGTAACGAGCAAGCTGATGACTGAAATGTTCGGTGCAATATATTGTGAGTGCGTTATTCGCAAGAACATCAGGGTGGCGGTAGACGGGTTGAAACTTGGCTCGACGTTCGTTGAGCGCGAGGGCCTGTCGAAAGAACCGCACCATGTCGACATTGCTTGCAAAGGGAAGTTCTTCGGATTAGCCAGATTCGCAGGATTCACTTACCTTTGACTTCAAGCAAACCGAGACTGGCCACTGTATCATACACTCCGAGGAAGTGCACTTTCACTCTCCTGCTAATGCCAAATGTTCGCTTGTAACCGTGCGACAAAGATTCGGTGAAACCGTTGCCAATGCCAAGAGGATCACGAGGGATTACGACAGGAGGAGGAGCAACTGGGGCCGGGATCGGCCCTCCATCAAGACAAGGAAGGCATCCAGAATGGTTGTCTTTGTATATCTTGTATGCGCTGCAAAGTGTGGTGTCATTCTCTTACTCGGCAACCCGTTTGCTTACATTGGGATCTGACCGTAGTTTCCGGCTGGCAACAGACCAACCTGCTATCAGACAGTCCTTATAGTCTGTCTACGTACCTTTTCCAGCATACCGGCGAGACATCGCGCGGAATATGATCCTGATGGTTCAGCAACAGCACCTCAAAACGTCTTACCTCGCGAGAACCCAAAGATATAGAGTGTGTCGCCGTCCCTACATTGTCGGCGTGATACACTCGTTGTCGACTCACTTGTACGTTTCCATTAAGTATCTGTAAGCACTCTGGACGTGCTCTTCAAAGTTCCTGGAAGTCGGTCAGCTT
Organism: Cryptococcus sp. GC_Crypt_5; assembly: GCA_026538355.1. Lineage (NCBI taxonomy): Eukaryota > Fungi > Basidiomycota > Tremellomycetes > Tremellales > Cryptococcaceae > Cryptococcus > Cryptococcus sp. GC_Crypt_5. The sequence continues at coordinate 82,128 of JALPBZ010000038.1, forward strand.
TGTCACCTCGCTGGACATACCAGGCAAACGCCTCGTCCATAAGTATCCCCACGCGCCTCCTTATATTCACCCATGTGGAAGCCGCTGCAGGGAGCGTCGTGCCGACTCCCGAGTCATAGTACATCAGCTGGCTCTCGTCCACTTGCATGACACTGGCGAGCTTGACTATATTGGTGTTGTGCAAACAGTATTCATTCGAGGTTCCGTCCATGAGAATGACGATGTTTCGGGCCGGTTGGGACGATGACAAGGTCGCCTGCGGCGATACTTCATCGTCCAGGTCTGAGCCGTCTGCTTCCATTCTTGCGTATTGTCATCAACAGAAGGGTAAGTGCTAAGTGAGCGAAGGAAAGGGCGGAATGCGTCACAGTCAGGTCTTCTCTTTTATATGCTATGGAGCTCAGAGGGTATTGCCGCTCCCGCACAAAGGGGAGGTCATGGTGGATCCGCGGCTGCTGGGCGAATTCAACCTTATAGGGCATACGAATAGAACCATAATGTTGCGAAGTGCGACTAAGCACGGGAGCAGTCAGACATGACTTCTTCGCTTCCCAACTGGTCTACGACGAGCCGTTGTCAACAAACACCGCGATGAGGTACGATTCAGCGGTATCTCACTCGTGATCAGCTGACCTGAACGCTGATGCTTTCGCACGTCGCGGTGCCTCGCCGCGTATATCTATGCATCGTAAGGTGCTCCCCAGATGCACGGACAGTAGCAAAACTTTGAGTTGCCAAGAGACAGCAGTAACATCGATGAACCATGTTGATACCGAACGTGAGAGACGGGAATGTCCCACAGTGGGAGCCGAAACCTTACCGCTTAGAAGACTCGCCCCATGCTACCCAGCCTTGAACGAACTCGTCCACCACACTGCCCCATCTTTCCCTGCCCTCATCTATGCAGTGCATGGGCGGATTAGGATGTCCCTCCGCACCAGTCCACCAAAAGAGCCACGACTGAGCCAGCGATCCGTCTTTAGAATCAACTAGTCCTGCTGCCCATGTCCCTAGAAAGCTCCTATCTCGATCGAAATACAACACGGTCGCGCCGCATGTCGAGCAGAAGTACCGTGCGATACCCTCTGACGAGTTGTATCGCGTTAGATTGGGTAGATCCGTTTCGGTGGTCATCATCTCGCTGATGTAGGCTGATCCGGGGGAGGCGGAAGGATGGATGTCAACGAATGGGATTTGTACCCAGGGGTGAGCGGGGAGGCAGGAGCCAGTGGCCTCGCGACATGATTGGCACGCGCACCTGAATCAGAGCATCAGCTCGAGGCGTGGGTGTATCATTTACCGTTCACTCACCAACTGGCCATGAATCGCTGTGGTATCCCATCTTTGAGAGGAGGTCGATACCAATAGCACGGCTTAGGAAGTGGTAGAGTCGGTTTCGGGCGTGTCGCGACGACAGAGAATCCCTTGCACCGACAATGGAGCGAGAGTGTATCGTCTACCTGTTGCTGCTGCTGCTGGTCTTGGTCCGGGTCACTCTGCGTCGCTTCCCATTCTTCCTCGCCGTCGTGATACCGCTTAAGATCCCGTCCCTCGGCTTTGTCCCAGAAAGAGATCCCGCCGTCCACCGTGTCGCCCAGGAAGTGATGTCCTTTGAGCTCTATCACAAACTTCCCATCTACGCGGATCTCACTCAAGCATCCTAGCATCCACGATCCGATCTCTACTTCTCCGCTGGGCTTGGCGACTTGGAGATAGATCTTAGTCCCGCAAGTCCCGCAGAAGAACATCGTGATTACCGTCCCGCCTGCTTGTGTTGAGTACTTCGACAAGCCAGCCATGGTGCTTTCAGCTTTGTCATCTCTAGCATCGCCAGATGATGAAGGTATTGAGAATCCGCATTGTTGGTCGAATCGACTTAGTCTAGATAGTTGATCTGGGCTCAGCAGCGTGTTTGTTTTGTTTGCCGATAGAGTGAGGATAGCCAGCTGTCCCGTCCGCTGCTTGCATGAGATGCACGAGCATGTCGTCTCTGTGATGGGCAGCTGCACGTTGTCCGCGATGTCAAGTGTATGAGTGAATGCCTTGCATCGGCAAGTCGCTAGTAGCGCAGGCATGCTTAATGTTGTTGTTGTTGTTGTTGACAAAAGAGCGCGATGAGATGGGTTTCAGCAATGACGTCGTTGTACTCTAGCTGGAATCGATCTGTATATATAGAGGCCTCTATCGGCCATCTCAGAGTTGTCTTTCCATACATAATCTACCATTACCATACACCATGTCAGAGCAGACACCACTGAACAAGACGAGCGTGATAGAGATCGACGCGCAGCATGATGGCTCTGTCGTACGCAAGGCGTTCATCGTCGAAGCGATCCTCAACACGCTCTCCTTCCCGCTCATCACCAATACCAGCTCCGTGCTCTCGCTCGTCCTCAACAGACCGGCGGATATCAACCCGACCTCCATCTTCTTCACGCGCCTCTTCGGCGGCCTAGTAGTCGGCGCGCTCGGACCAGTCCTCTTTGCCGGCGTACCTAACACCCCGCAAGCCATCAATAGTCGCAGAACAGCATATATCTCTCTGGGGCTGGGCGAAGCGCTGCTCATCCCCCTGCTGATATTCGAGGCGTCAAAAGGCGGAGGACCGGATGCGGCGCTGAGCGTGAAAGCGGCCATCAGCACTATCATGATGCTGGCACCACCCTTGCTTTGGAGGATATACACTCTGTTCATCAAGCCCGAAATGATGGGACGGTATAGAGAAGTCAAGCGGCCGTAGAGGTGCGTCATCGTCATGACCTTCATGGCAGATGGTAGCTCACCAAGCATCAGATCGATCTACTATCTCAAGACCAACTAAGACTACACAAACGACGACAATTCATAGCCTCCATAGCTTCGTTGTATCCCATTGAGCTCGCTCTCTACAAGAAGACTCATCACTTCGCCATAATATCTCCCTTCCAGTTACAACTAACTACGTACGAATACTCATCTTCAACACTGCGTGTTTGCTCAAATCTTTTCGCGACTCTCTTGCTCCGTGTCGTGTATCGCAAGAGGCTGATCGTTCCCTTCCATACGGTTGACATCCATGAAGTTTGCGATGGGCTCATTCAAGTGCTTGAAGTAGATCGGGAAGACGAATGCGACGAGCGTCGTCGCCACCGCGGCTGCGGTCCACACCCAGACCTAGGAAGCATTTCAGCGGCGTTCATTAACTTCGTTCAATACAGGCAATAGCTCACAAGGAAAGGGTCTTGGATAGCATTTGAGATAGCAAGCTGGATTGCGGATGCTATGGCTGCGCTGAACAGCGCCATCGAGTAGACCAGTGCCTGCGCAGACGTCAGCATAACACTCATTGTGAGACTTCACACAACTCACCTTCATTCTGGCAGGTGCCCGAGTATAGGCCAACTCGTAACTCGTTACATTCACAAACAGCTCTCCGATAGCAGGAAGCATAATCACGGGTGTCATCCACCACAGACTGACGGTACTGACGTCTTCGCAAGTACTAGCCTGGTATCCACAGGGCGAGGTCACGTAGATCCTCCACTGGACGATCGCGCCGATGGCAGAAGCAACACTCGAGATCAAGAAACCGATAGCCATGCGCGTCATCGGTTTGAGCGGTAGGCCGCGCTTGGCCAAGAACGGGTATAGCAAGTACGTCAAGAACGGGCTGAAGACGATGATTGCGATCGGGTTGAAGTTGCTCAGCAGGTCGTTGGGCAGTCCGTCGAGCTTCATCGCTACGGACATGTCGTTGAGCGAGTTCCCGATCCCGCCGTCCGTCATGACGAAGATGGGCGTGATGAAGAAGACTGCACACGCATGCACCGACTGTCGCAATTCGTCGACAAATTTGTCGTCCCAGACGACCCCGGCTGATTGGGTATCGATGCCTCGTCCAGCGAAGTGACTGGGTTTCGCGCGATCCCACCACGCATCTCCACCCTTGAAACACCTCTTCCAGCCGCCGCCGCCCATGAGCACCTTGAAGACCTTCCACGCCTCGACCATGACCGAGCCCTGCGGTGGCGCCTTGTACAGCTTCTTGCTGATCAAGATCAGCACGCCAGGCATGAGCAGGTAGACCAGGCCTGGGAGCAGGAAAGCCAGCCAGAAGCCCACATCACGAGCAGCGTACGATGTAGCGAGGGAGAAGAAGGCGCCGACGTTGATGATCACGTAGAAGATCATGGTGTACCTCTCGACTGTGACTTGGGGGTCCATGATCACCCGCTCGCCCTTCTTCGTAATGGTGACAGTAGGGACGGATACAGGGGATTGGTCATTGAAGAGACACGACAAGGTCGGCTTGATGAACCCAGAAGCGAAGGAGAGGCATACGACCGATACCGTAAACGCTCCTAGAGAGCTGTTTGGCTTGGCGATGATAGATGGGATCGCGGGAATGACCAAAATGATGTGCGCAAAGAACCCCGCGATGCACCCGACCCAGATGGTCTTGAATCGACCCCATTTGGTGTCTGCTCTAAGTCAGTCCAATACAGGTCTACTGCCAAACTACACACCAGATATGATGGCGCCAAAGATGGGCACCACGTATGCCAGGAAACCGAACAGGTTCACCAAAGCAGACGTGACGACGGAACCTTGGCCCAAGGCTCCGGCACTCTGGTCGAGGCCAGCGTCGCCCGGAGCGACAGCTCCAGCGCCGTTGCCCCCGTCCGGTAAGGGATTGGACACTGCCAATTCATGTATCAGCCCATTGTTTCTAGTCTGATATTCGAAGCAACTCACGGAAGTTGTTGAACGGTCCTGAAACACCGTAGTAGCTCGCCCTCTCGGCGAACTCTATCAAGCACAAAGCGATTCCGACCCATGGTACCGGTGCCGAGATCCGCCTCAAAGTGCCGAGCTCCTCTTCGGTCGGCTGTCCCTCGCCGTCCAGTTGAGCGGCCTGGTGAATGGAGACGGCGGCAGGATCCATCGACTTTATATCGTCATTGTAATTCCCCCTGGTGTCGGCGGTGATCAAATCATCGTTGACGCTTTGGAGCAGCACTGGCGCAGCCTCGATAGTCGCATGAGCGTGATTTGCGCCTATCATCATCTCACATCGTCAGTGACATCGTACGACCGTACGACCGGACCAAGAGCTGCACTCACTCATGTTAGTCGGTATTGTTAGTCAGAAGATATTAAGCTTATCTTACCAGACTCCATGACCAAACATGGGGCTACGGTTCGTCGTCATTTATACCTTGGAGAACCACTAGCACGCCGGGCAATTCCGCTCGTAGCTCGTATCCTTATCTAAGACTTGCGCTGATGGCGGTTGAGTACAACGTTTGAAACAAAGCATCAACGGTGAGATAATCTCATCGCCGGAGTTGCCGCTGCCAGCGGCTCTTCCGACACCAGCTACGAGAGCCGGGAGCCGCCGTCGGCGGGTAGCAGGATGGATGGACGATACGATGGTCCTTATCTCCAGCTAACCACAGATGCATCTTCCTGCGACGGAGCTCAAGGCCATGGTAGTGGCGCCGAGGCCTGCGCAGTGCAAGCGCTCGGAGCGCATGAAAGTGGTGCATCCACATGACGAGCCAGAAAAAGCGCGCGCAGCTGAGTGTGGTGGCGCCAACATGTCAATTGGCGCCGTCGTAGACTGTGCTGTGATGTGCTGGGAAAGCGGCAAGCGGCAAACGGCGCTGACGTCGTGCGTACAGCATGATCATGCGTAGCTACTAACCTGTACAGTACAGTACAGCTGGAGTATCAAATCAACAACAGTCCCTCATCGCCCATCTCCAGCATGACGCTCCGCCAGCACACCTGTACTTCGGGATTGAGCACTTCCGCCTGCCTCTTCCATACAGCCTCCATGAGTTGTAGGGCGCTACTGGTATTACCGAACGTTATCCCGTCGTCGCCTAGGCCTTGGAAACGGCTCCGGAATAGCTGTTGTAGGCGTGGATCGCTTGTGTGGCATCCGGCTATGACGATCGGCATGACCAGTGCGCGATCGGGCCGTACGTTTGTCGTGGCGAACGCAGGCAGGGCGTCGAGTGCGATGAGCGAGTTGGCCGTGTCCATGACGCTCGAAGCGACCTCGGGGACTGGCATTTGGCACTCCAAGTCAGATCTTGCTTCAATGCTCGAGAACGCGGGAAAGCGATTCACCTGATGGATATGAGCCGTTCACCACGACAGCCAGAAGAACCCTGACTCCATGGTAGAACACATCACTGACGCTTCTCCGCTGCACGGTGAGTTCGTCACTGTAAGTGAACAGATGTTGTTCACGCCATCGTCGTTCATCCAGTAATCTCTCGATGGCATTGGCTCTGTCCAGCAGATCCCGGTAGGATAGTCTACCCATCTTAATGGAATTCGCCTTCCATTCGCCCAGAGCTACCGCTTCCGCCAAGGCCAGTCGCTGAGCGAATGCAAGTCACCGTCCAATCAGCACTGCACTGCACAAAGGTTGTCAAGCACTACTGACTGTTGTGCTGTCACATCCCATCACTGTTTCTCTTAATAGTTTCGATGTTTGGTCGTCTCTAGAGCGATCGTTGAGGAGCAGGATGCGGTAGACTGATAACCACTTGGACGCCTTTCCCTCTGTCAACGAAATGAGGATGTCAGTCCATATCAAAGGACTGAGCAAGTGCCCCAATCTATCGCCTAGCACAGTAATATCGAGAGGAGCACTGAAGTCAGCAAGAATTCGACCAGGACTGAACCCACCTGTCACCCAGACCACCCTGCACATTCCTCAGTAGCCCGGCGAGACATCGCCTGACCAAGTCGGCCGTTTCTCTCCACCCCTTGACATTGCCTCCGTCGAACAGATAGAAGCTTGAAGTGCACATTGCCGCAACAGCCGATTCCTCCGATGCTAACGCTTCCAAAGGCATGATCTTCAACGTATCGATCGTCGTCCGGATCGCACTTCTCGCAAAGGTCAGATCCGGATCTTCAGGCTGGTACGGGATGAGCTGATACGTCCGTCCCTTCCGCCGCGAGGCCATGTGTAGTGCGGCGAGAGCGCACAGCGATTTCAGGACGTAGGGATGCTTGAATGCCAATGGTAGCAGTCGTTCGGAGATGGATTCGTTCTCGAATCGGTATTGCAGGGGAATCACAATATTTAGGTAGTGGTGAAGATAGCGGATATCGATATTTGATGGAGACAGTAGGTCTTTGTTGAAACCGCCGCCGGTATCCATCATCGAAGGTAGATGGTACGATATAGCGTTCGAGAGCGCGAGATCTGACATCGGATTCAAGCTTGCTGTGGAGATAGATGGAGGGGACAGCCCAAAGAGAGCTAAGAGGTACGAGTCGATGTCCATGTGGTCCGAACCGGGATATACGTTGGATGCTGGCATACCAGATCCAGACGGAAGAGCTACCGGAAGTGGACCGATGAGATACGGATTGTCTATTGATGCGTTTGCCGTAGTAACCAACGTCGCCGCAGTCTGAGTCATTGTTGTCAGACCAGATGACAAGGTATTGGACACAAGGGAATTTGTCGAACCAGAGGCTTGAGCGGCGTCGCCGTTGCTGCCGTTTGTGAAACCATCCGGGATGCATTCTGAGATTGTAGCACCGACCAATGCAGGGTGATTGTGCTCGAACTGACTGGAAGTGTGTTGAGGAGGCACAGGCTCGTCGGTCAATCTGGCAGCTCTGTCAGACCAATATGAGCGCATCTGCTGCGACTTTGTCTGATTGATGGTGGATGATCTGCGGAACGGCACGATGAGATGATATTGGGCTTGATGAGCTAATCTTAATGAGCGTCAAGCGAGTGCAAACTCACAGTGCTGTCGTTGCCTCCCTGGTCAACGCCTTCCTCTTCATCCATTTTGGCCGTTTGCTATCGTATCCCAGGCAGTCCAGCCCAAGGCGTGTGCACTGAGCACAAGCTGGCTTTTCTTCGTCACATCGCTATATGATTCAAGCATTGATCAGCAACCACGAGCTTAGACAATGTACACAACGTTGACATGCATCGCCCTTCACCCACCTTTTTGCGCAAGCGGCACGTCAAGCACCCCGTCTTTCGTCGAACACCGCGCGAGCTTCCTGCGTCAGTCGAAGGGACGGGCGATGTCGACGCAGAATGCGTATTTGTGCTTGTGTTTGTGTTTGCATTGGATGGACGAGCGGACGAGGAGGCTTCTGCATTATGGCCGGCCTTCATTGCTTCAGAGTCATACAGTCATGAGATAGCTGATCATGTATATTCAACGACGTGGACGTGGACGAAGACGAGCCGAGATGGATCCTGAGAAAATAATTACTCTATCCATTTGTTTGGTTTGGGCGCCAGGTCTGAATCTGAGTCTAAGCTTTTGTTTTAGCTGCACGAGTACTACAGTAACTACAGTAGTACAGCAGTAGAGTAGCGAGGCCAGAGATACCGTAACGATAACGGCTTAAGGCTGTGAACTCTTGCGGCCGAGGTGATCCGTCTCTATCTTTCTGAGCGCCGGCCCAATCATCCAGCCCGATGTATATCAATCCACTCCCATGAACGCTATCGCCCAGACTTGGCCAAGCAAGCGTGGAGCCAACCCACCAAGTCCAACTAGCATGCGCTTGACATCGCAAAGCCAAAGTCACAGAGCCGCCCGCCCGCCCGTGGGCGGCTGTTTTTTCAGGTCCCGGCGCCTTTTCACTCCTAGTCGGAATCGTTCAGGCGTCCATTGCAGAAGCCAGCTGGGACCACTTGATATATTAAGTACATGGGCGTCAAGTCGACCGCCTTCATGCACATAATCTACACCGCGGCACTATGGGAAACTACCTCGGAATCGCCAGAAAGAGTCTCTCCACTGTCGACGCCGACGACACGCTTGGTGCCTCCTCGACGAACCCAGACTTACATACCGGGTCATCCGACGTCACTTTCATCAATGCGAGATTGGTCGGCGGTAGCAGCAGCGAGCCACGGGCTGTGAGGGTCAAAGATGGACGAGTCATTGGGATAGGCAAGCGGGAAGAGCTAGCGTCTGAGGGTTCTGTAATCATGGATGTTGGTGGTCAGTGGATAGCACCGGTGAGTCTTTCCTGGCCTGCTATTGCCTTGATATCGGAGCTGATATCTATCAGAGCATGATAGACTGGCACATACACTCCAAGCTCGCTGCGAACCACTCTCACCGCGTCGACCTATCAACATACAAGTCGGCTCGCTCAGTACTGGGAGTAATGCACGAAGCGCTCTCGAACCCATTTTACGACCGGCTAGAGCTCGTTGGAATAAATATGCGTAACGGCGAATGGACCGATGACGACCTCATGACTCGGACCACACTCGACGAGCTCATCAGCTCCACCCGCCCAGTCTATCTCTTCTTCAACGGCTATCATTCCATGGTCTGCAATTCTGTCGGATTATCACATGTTGGAATCGACCCTACCGGACACTCGGGACACTTGAAAGAGCTGGAAGCGTACGAGCCCACTCGGAAGATTGGGCTGGTGGAGGACGACCTGATGGACAAGTGGATAACGGCCGAGTGTCAGCGTGCCGCGTAGGTCTTTCAGTCAACGTGATCTTGTGCGATGATGATGGCTGATTACGTCCTAGTTCCCTTGGCGTCACCGAAATCACTGATCTTGAGATCGACTTCAATATTCGGGATTGGCAACGTCGCGGGCAGAACGGCTTTGACTTGTTGAGAGTACATGTCGGAGTTTACGAGCCGCATTTCGCCGACTGCGTGGAGCGTGGACTAAAGACCGGCGACGCCGTGCCCGACACCAACGGCCTAGTGACTGTGGGCCCGTACAAGATCGTGACCGACGGCGGACTCGGCTCGCAGACAGCGTACTGTCACGAGCCGTACCCCGGGACTGTGGACTACGGCGTGCTCTCATGGTCAAAGGAGCAAGTGGCAGAGATGACGCAGAGAGCGACGACACACGGACTGAAGTTGGCAATCCACGCTATTGGCGATCATTGCAATAGTATGGTCCTCGAGACTCTTTCGCAGAACAAAACCGCTCCGCTCCCCGGGTCGACTATCGAGCATGCGCAGCTCCTCCGTCTGTCCGACATCGCCCTGTTCAAGCAAATGGGTCTGATAGCCTCGGTCCAACCTAGACATCTGGTCGACGATAGGGAGACATGTCTGAAGTACTGGCCAGGGAGGGAACATAGGGCTTGGGCTTTGAAGAGCTTGGCGGACGCAGGCGTGCCGATGAAGTTCGGCAGCGATAGTCCCGTGGCAGAGCTGAGTCCGTGGGAAGCCATGGCTGTGGCCATCTCCAGGAGCGGCGAGGGAGGGCCGACATTGAGCAAAGAACAAGCTGTGGATATTGCGACGGCTTGGATATCCAGTACATCAGTGAGTCCGCGCGGCGAACTAACGTTTCGCCAAAGACTAACGACACGCTCCAGAATGGCGCGATAACGCTTGAGACAGGCGACAAAGCGGATATCATGATCATCGACCGGAATCCACTGACATGTGATGCTTCGGGTCTGCGAGCGACTAAAGTCTTTGGGACGATGCTAGGGGGACGATGGACATTCAGAAGGGATGAGTGTGTTGAGCAGTAATTCATATAAGCATCTTCGGCGAAGCCATACCTGTATATCAAGAAGCGTATCTCACACCTTGCATAGATTCATCCCGCAAATGCTCTCACATCACAAGTCTAGCGGACGTTATGATGTGGATCCATGATTGCCTGTTTTGCCATTATCTCTCGCTGATCTTCCCGAATCGGTCTCTGACTCGTGCACCGCCGACTCGTGTTCTCCTCGCAATGCATACGCCTTGAAGGGCTTCCATGGTCCTCCTACGTATTCCCACCTATGACCTTGGTCAGCACGGGTTGCAAAGACAAACTTGACAAAGACGAACTCACAGCTCAAAACCGATTGCCTTCCCCTGCTTTTCTCCACCAGGATGTTGACTAAACACCTCTTGGACCTCTTGCAGACACGTGTCCACCTGCTCCTGACTCTGCGCTTTGTTGAGCACGGTGACGTGCGCATGGCGGAGAGGCATCAGGTCCTGATTCGTGAGGCGATCGCGATCCTCGTGCGTCTGTCTCTTGAGCGTGCGCAGCAACTTGGCATGGATATTCTCGATCTTCTTATTTGGTTCTTCGCGCAAACCAACCATCACACCCCTATTGCCCATGGCTTTCGGCTGGCCGACGTACACGTCCCATCCAGACGTGTTGTCGCATATAGATTGGAGTTCCTCGTCGAGCTCGTGGAATCGGTGTGCTGGGACCGCGTGGAAGAGAGTGACGTGCGCTGAGAGGAAATTCCGTGAGGGGGGAAAGTACTTTGATCGCAGGCCAGTCAGGAAACTGTGCGTCCCCTTGTCCAGGCTCAGCGTGAGGATCAGCGGATGCACCGCTTGCAGTGTGCTGGCCGTCATCGTATATCTATGTTGAAGAGCGACATTTGGACAACGTGTGGAGTTCGTTGAAGTGTAGCATTGTCGTCATGACGTGAATCGCAGAGAATTCGATCTCTGCTGTCTTTCAGGGCACAGGCTTTATCCAAGTGAGTCATACAGTGACTACCTTCCACCTGGCTATGAGCACAAGCCTCCGATTCACTTGATGTCATGCACGAGCCTCATCCATGAAGATGCAGAACGGAGTGCATCTTGGCTTCGGGTTTACGTTTTTCGCGTCGAGCATTCCCGCTCTGCTCGAGTACACCTTTTGTCTATACAAGTGCGCGTAGTGGGAGCGAGCGAAAGGCGACATCGATTTGACTTTTAACCGAGCCTGATCCATGTTGCTAACGATTGCGATTGACAATTCGTTGCTTGGCACATAAGACGCAATAGTTCCTCTGGTGCTGTGCACAGTACTCGTATGATATATGGTATGCCAGCAATCACAATGGCAGTGTCATGTGCATGTACCAAGCTGGAAGTGCTTTCCGGAGTCGATTACAATTAGTCACCACACCGCTCGGCCCGACAGCCGGCTGTACGAGTCCGAGTAATTTAACAACGTCTGCTCCTCCTTACAAGTCATATTTCTGACTCGATTTACTCTCTACCACAGCATTAGCATCAGCGCCGTGTTCAATGGCTAATGGGTAATGGGTAATGGGTGAAGTAAAGGAGCTGCATGTTCCACCACCCAACAACAACAGTGACGCTGGCGCCAGTTCCTTCGAGATGTCTCCACAAGATGAGAAGAACATGGAAGCGCTCGCAGAAGGAGACCCCGTTGTCCCTGGAGCGATTGCGGATGTCGTCGAGAGTCAAACTCCAATGCAACGACCTCCGGGCGTTGCGGGATGGCTCAACCTCTTTGGAGTGAGTTGTGCTGTATGGGCTCAGCGCTGACTGGCAGGCTGTAGTGACTAATGCTATGTGCTGTGAGTGGCTCATAAAATATAGTACAATTCAGGAGGTGTGCTAATCGTCCGTAGATGGAATGACCAATTCAGTGGGTTTACAGATATCGAGTACGAGCTGATGGACCAGTTCGGGACTTTCCAGGCGTACTACGTGAATAACCAGCTCGCGTCGTCGAGCGCGACGCAGATCGCATGGATCGGGTCGATCCAACTCTGCCTATGTCCCCTCCTCGGCTGTTTCTCGGGCCCGCTCTTCGACGCGGGATACCTGAAACCCCTAATCATAACGGGCGGATCAGTCTACGTTTTCGGACTGATGATGGCGAGTCTCGCTTCGGAGTACTATCAGTTCTTGCTTGCGCACGGGGTAGTAGTGGGCTTGGGCATGGGAATCATGTTCTCCCCTTCGGTCTCGACTGTCTCGCACCATTTCGCGGGGTCCAAATACCGTTCGTTGGCGTATGGCTGTCAGGCTTCCGGCTCGTGCGTCGGCGGTATCCTCTTTCCTATACTGGCAAAAGCTTTACTGCCGACTATCGGGTTTGCATGGACGATGAGGATATGTAAGCGACCTTATTTACTCGTCAAATTCGTGAGAGAGATCTGAAGCTGAGATTATACGCCCAGTCGCATTCATCGTCCTGGCCGGAAGCACGACCGCCTTCTTCTGCTTGTCAACCGTCCACCCTCCCCGAAAACGAATCGCCATCCTCAGTCCTACCGTCTGTAAGTCTCCACCTGCCACCTGCCACCTGCCTAGACCGTCTGCTTATAAGCTTATGAACGCATAAACAGTCAAGACGACCGCGTATACTATACACGTGTCCGGTGCGAGCTGCGCGTCCATGGCGATCTACTGCCCATTGACGTTTGCCGTGACGTACGGCACAGCGCACGGCTTCTCCACTTCCCTCGGCAACTACTCGTGAGCCCGTCACACTCAGCGCTGCAGCCGCTGCAGTCGCTGCCGCCGCTGTAGAGGCTGCGATTCGGTGCTGATCCCAGCAGGCTGGCCATAATCAATGGTTGTTCGATATTCGGCCGGATCTTCCCTCTCCTCGTCGCTCAGCGCGTGGGCGTGATCAACGTCCACGCCACCTTCGCGATCACTTCAGCACTCATGCTCTTCCTCTGGACGCGCGCGCAGTCCGTCCCGGGCATCGTGGCTTTCGACGTCCTGTACGGCATCTCGAGCGGTGAGTCTAAAGCCTTGTGTGCCGATACTGATAGTACTAGGTGCTTATGCCGCAGCGTTCAATGCCGCCGCGGCGTCGTTTGCGCCTCAACCTAATCAAGCTGGGTAAGTCTATTCTGCTCGACATCGCTAATGAAAAGATTGTACATCGGCATGGCCTTCTTCGTGACTTCCTTCTTCTGGTTATCGGGCACACCGATAACAGCGGCGCTGATCCGCGGCGACAATTACCTCCCCGCGTCAATGTTCTGCGGCTCGATCGTTCTACTAGGCGGGATACTGCTGTTTGTTGCTAGGTGGTTGCGAGTACGGACAATAGGGTCGCCTTGGGTATAAGTAGTGTGAGTGTGGGCTTCGAGGTAGTAAGCTCCTCGCTTAGTATTGCAAAGTCGTGTATACATGTACTATCATACAACATCCGCACTAATAATCTAGCTCGAAAGCGGCTGCGCAGGAATCTAATACTAGCGTAAAACGTACATCAAGCCTTGGACACGTTCATGGCCTTCTCCATACCTGACGCCGGCCCCGCTTTGCCCTGCTCCTGATCATCCCGCGCTTCCTGTTCCTCCCCGCTGGTCTGCTGGTTGTTCCCATGCCCGCCGGCACCCTTTGCGTTCTCCTGATCATCGATGTACCCACTGAGATCGGTATTGCCCGCGCGTGCATCCTGACCGTCTCCGTCGGCCCGCCTCCGCTCGAAGGCATGTTGCGATTTCCCGTGCAGCTGCTGCAGGCGCGATGCCGCAGCGAGGAACGAGGCGAACGTCTCTCGATACTCCGTTGCCTAGACTCATCAGCTTGGCGTGTCCTGAAAGAGTACACTTACTTGTTGTAGCATATCGGAATCGCCGCCGCCTTCCTCGGACATGATCTGCTTCATCTCCTTCTCGGGCAGGTTAAGACTGCGCATATCGCGCAACTGCTGATTCCGATCCGCCCGCAGCAGCGTCTGCACCGGAGACCCTTCATCCAGCTGATTCATCATCATCCGTCTCGCCTGCGCTTCGAGACTGCACCCAGCGGAAATGAGGCTGTCCAACAGCAAGTTCTCCGCAGACTCCTTGTCGCTCACAGCGCGCTGCAAGGACGCTCGGCGATCTTGCCCTTGCCCTTGGCCATGGGCTTTGCCCTTCCCGCTGTCCCCATCGGCGTACACTTGCGGATCGTTGGTCCTGTTCAGAGCTTGGTCCAGCTCGTTTTGCTGTTCCTCCACCAAGTCCGCGTGCGGTTTCGTGACTTGCTCCCCATGATCCTCTTTCAACGTATCGCCATCGTATCCGTCATCAGCAACAGCGGAAACGATGTTGGTGATCTGCCAGAGGTCGGACGTCAGCGGTCGTAGGGCGACTGAGATGGTGTAAGACACTCACGACTCCCAGAGCAAAGGACAAAATGGGAACGCCGGAGAGCGAATGCAAGACGAAGAACGCTCTACCGCCCGCACTCTTGGGTGACAGATCGCCATCTATACAACCGTTAGTTGGCTAGTATTACTTGTGTGGGTTTGCTGACTCACATCCAAAAGTCAAGAACATGACATAAGAGAAATAGACAGAGTTGCCATATGTCCACCCCTCGAACGTAGCGTATCTATCCACATACCAGCATCAGATTAGCCCACAGCCCGACAACCCAAGATCGACTCGACTCACATGACGGCGCCAATCAACCAGAAGCCGAGGAATGGTATGAGACTCCCAGCGAGATCGAAGTACTGGCTCATCCGCTCTTCCTTCTGATACACTTTGGACAGGAAATTGACTTCTTCCTGTAATCCCACGGGCCGCTCGCCTCCGTCCCCGAATTGATGTTCGGCCTTTTTGGCGTATCGCGCCCTCCATTCCTGTCGACGCACATCGACGAGAGCTGCCAGTCACAAACTGTCAGCCGAATCACGCGTTATAATCAAGTAGAGGCTCGACTCACAGGAGATGAAGCTGACGATCATTGTTACCTGTGTATTCCGTCGTCAGCAAAGACCAAATTCAGTGAGTTGAGGGCACAACTTGCCTGGTTCGCCAGCAAGGCCACAGTGATAATTCCAAATGGCAGTAAGAGCACTTTGGTAGCTGCCGTGGTCGGGTACAGATCACCAAATCCAACTGTTGCACAAGTTAGCTTGCGTGACCAGACACCAACTTGACTCACTGGTCTCCATCGTTACGATAGCAAAGTACACTCCGTCCCAGAACAGCCAGCCTTCCTATATCCGCCGTCAGCGTCACCATCGAGGAAACCCCGCAGCGTGTACGAGGGATACGCACTATCTTGGAGAAGATCAACGCTTCGATAGCCACCGTGCTCATCAGCAGCATCAGACTCCGCATGAACCTGCCGCCTGATATCGTTGCAGAATTATCAGCGACGTTTGGTAGAGTAGCGAAATAGGGATACTCACCCGTCAGGCGGACTTGTAGGTCGTCTGTGGGCGGCCGACCGATCTCCATGATGTAGTGGAACACAAGGAACATGGCGCAACTTCCTGCCAGTATCACAGACCAGACTCTACGAGAGATCAGCTTTCCATGACGGCTTCGGTGTTGGAGTGATACGCACGCGCACCCTGCGAATGGTTCAGGATCAGCAAAGCAACCCGAGGCAACGCAGGCATACATGAATAATAAAAACTCACAAAACCCCTCTTGCATCCCATAGCCTTCTCCATGCGCCGCCTTGGCCCCGAACACAGCAAGGTTTGCAATTTGTAGCTACGATAAAAGCGTGAGAACGGTTTGAGGTGGTTGGATCATTTTGTCGCTACGACTCACAACAGTAGTCACGCACCATGCGACGGTAGAGACGAACGTCAATTCTCTCCATCGCTTTTGCAGCTTGGTGAACCGCCCAGCCAGCATCAGACTTGCAGCGAAAGATAGTGCCTACGAAACGTCAGTACCAGGACAAGTTTGCAGATTTTCAGCTGTCGCAGAAGCACTCACCATGGACAGGTAAGCTAGAACATTGGTTCCCGCCGGATCAGGCTGCGCTACCCCGTCCAGCTCGTACCACGCCTGCGTCGCCGGCGGGATACTATATAGCGTAGCCTAGAATAAGCGGTCAGTGGTCGGACGAGAGACGAGACTTGATGAGCTGCTTGACGACTTACCACCGGTGCTAAGATTGCTGCTGCCAAAGGGCTCATTTTGGCCGTGGCCAACAGAGCCCGCATAATGCCCTTCGGCTCTTCCTCTTTGTGTCGCATCTTTCGGTCCATTGTGAGGATCGCCTGCACGCGCGTAGACGTGTCGTGTGATAAGTCGATACATGAAGAAAGTTTTAGATAGTGCTTGCTTGATATGTTCTCATCAAATGTTTGTTTGGTTGATCTCAATGACGTATAAACGAAGATGCGCAGCAGCTGTTGTCACCAGGTAAGTATAAATAGCACATATGCTTAACTTTAGCATGCATCAACTTGCATGGACCATCTTACAATACAACAACACAGCGACGAGATGTCAACGTCTCTACTCGCTAGCCTGAACAATTCTGGCCATGCATCCCTCGAATCACCGTGACTGTGCACCAAGAAGGAACTACGCGCATACGCAACCTGCAGAGTCCTTCTTCAGCCTGTTACAGTGTCACACGATCACTAAGCATCGCTGAGCGCGCGCTGTATCTTGAGCAGCTCGTTGGAGAATTCCACCAAATAGTAATCGGCATCTAAAATCAAGTTGATCAATGCTGTCCTGGCTAGCTCCGAGTGTAGGAAGGAACTCACAGACGAGACCGTGATCTTTATAACGTAAGAGGTGTCAGTCACAATTCCGACTCTGCGATGTACGCACTCACCGGCAGTCTTGCGCGGTCTTAGAGGATTATTGTTGATTGTGGAATGCTGTGAAGCGTGAAAGCATATGAGCAAGGACCGCTCTAATCAACGCGCTGAGAAAGGAGGTTGAGACGAACAGCAAGAATGGTCTCCCAGCCCTCATGGCCGAAATCGATCTGCCCGTCCGCGCCAATGCTCGCTTGGGGAGTCAAGCATTCTCTCAACGTATCCTGGACGAGCTTCACTGCGTGGCCGAGATACGTCCCTGCCGCTTCTTTCTCCGTAGGCAGTAACAAGTGATATAGCCATATCATGCCTACCGCGGCGATCGTGCCTGCCGACGCGTCGTATGGGCATGGTTTTGGCGCGTGAAAGTCCCTGCGTATCTCTGCTCAGCTAAAGCTAAGGTACTCCGTTGATGCTGCGAAGACATACCATTCGGGCACGCCGGTAGGTCCTAGAAGAGCGAGGAAGACGTCGGCGAGTTTCCGGGCAGTATCGATGAAATCTTGTCGGCCCGTTCGCAGAGCTGTCGTTGAGTCTTGCGCGTTAGCGCTATTCCTACTCGAAACATAACACAAGTACTGACCGCACTGCCCGTACCCGTATATAGCCCAAGCTTGACCCCGCGACCAGACGCTCTCGTCCGCGAACCCCTGTGCAGTCCTGCGCTCTAGTAGATGCCCCGTTCTCGGATCGTAGTTGACGACGTGGTACGTCGTGTAGTCGTCGCGGACGTGCGTCGTCATGGATTTCTCAGCTTGGCTGTTGGCTACGTGGGCATAGCGCGGATCGCCCGTGAGCTTGCTTGCCTCGTATAAGAGGTCGAGATTCATCTGTAGCAAGATTCATCAGACAACCTCTTGCCGACGCCATGACAAACTACGTATGAGATGACTTACCATGTTGTCGATGATCACGAGGTAGTGCTGATCCTGCATCTCCTTGGTGTACTTGTGCCCATCGTGCACGTGCGGCATCGCGTCCCAGCTTCGGATGCAGCCGACCTATGACAAACAGATTATATCAGACTAGGCATCTCTTAGCTTGATTGGCACACTCACAGTCTCGCTATATCGGTCTATGAGACTCTCGGCAGCTTGGATCGTCACCTCCTTCGCCTCCTCGTCGCCCGTCATATCGTAGTCTCTGCGCACCCATTCTGGATCAGTTCGACTGATCATACGGCATATGAGAGATGAGAAAGATGGGTAACGCACCTGCCATAAGACAGCTGAAACCTAAATCCCTGATCGTGGTTTATACTCGGTCGAGCAAGGTATTTGAAGTCCGCCTGCCATCGTCTCGCCAATTTAATCAAGTCATCTCTACCATATCGCGCATCGATCGATGAGGGCTCCAAATTCGCGCGTTCGCCCAGAAGCCATAGGATCCCAGGGAAGAATCCTTGTGTCCACGCTGTCGAGTCTGAATTCGGGCGTCGTCAGTCAATAAAATTGTAGACAGTTTACCTTGACGTGCAACAGGTTGCTACCCAGTACGAAAACTCACTCTTCGAGCAGTGATAGCTGTTCGGTCCGCCGGGATGTGTATACTCGGGTGTCCTCACTGGAGGAGGACCCTACGACCCATCATTGACATTTCAGCAATGCTCACCAGACAATGCCAGATGCCAAAAAAGCTGTGAGCAACGTACGTCCGGGTCCAAATCATACTTCTTCGCAACGCCAATGACCTTTAGTGCCAAGGCCGGATCGTACAGCTCTTTGACGCTGGAGACATAGTCTTTGGGCGCAGGCATGCTGAACGGGTTGGTGTATGTAGTGTACGATACCAAAGCATCTCGTCGAGACGATATTTATGCATGACCTTGGTCTTCGACCCGACTTCTCAGACTCGTGACTTGCGGTCGTTGACTGTCCGATATCGGGCCGGGTAGTGGAGGAGACACGATGAGGACATGGAAAGTCACGAGACGACGTGCGACGTACTGCTTCGGTGCAATATTTCTACCGGCAATCGGGATGGTACTTGTTTTGCCAGCACAACATGCTCTTCTACTGTAATGTACTGTACACTCATAGTTGTACATGACATATGCATAGTATCATCTCAGGCGATATGAAGAGCGTCCTTCAATGCGTCTACACTATCGTACCCATCCTGACTGTCGTTCCACCTTGAGAGCCAGCCGCGCGTACTCAGACCTTGCTCATCAGAGAACGGCAACGCCCATATCCGCGTAGCGATCCACACTTCCCTCTGCCCCAACCCCGCTGTAGATTTGACTTCATAGAAAATGGTCGGCAGGACAGTACGCGCACTGACCAAATTCGTATTTGCGTCCACGTCTTCCACGCTCGCTCTACCTCCTTGGGATGGAAGTAAGTTGATCACGCCCGAAACGCCTTTACGCGATATGGCAATAGCGGAGTTCTGCGATGCGCACCGACCGGCGACTCCTTCGGCGGGCTTGTCCTGAACTAATATGCGTCTTTCTGAGTTCCACGGTCCGAATTGAGAGTGGATCGCGAAGCCTGAATCGGCCAGCAACAGATCTCGCTCGAAAGAAGAGGCGGCATTGATACGGTGCACGCGGACGTGAAAAGGCTCCGATGCGCTCGAGGGTGGGATCAGATAGGTCGTGATCTCGACTTGGGCTGTGATATACAGCGCAGCTCAACTTCCAGTACTGCGGTATCTCGACAAAGAGAAGACTCACGCCACGGGAACCACTTGGCTGAGAGTACGCCCCGCTCACTTATCCCGAGATGTTCAACTTTGTACGGAACTCTCCACTTTCTTCCTCCGTCGTCGGAAAGAGCCAGCGTCGAGTCGGGCGCATGCTGTGCGAACCCCAGTCCACCTGTAGGTACCGAGAAGCCGAATGCAGAGGAATAGGCGAACTTGTTGTACTTCTCCGCCGTATGTCGCAGAGGGAAACTAACGTTTCTGTCCGTCCACAAACTCGTCAACGACTCACTTGGTCGCGAAACATGCATGCTGTAGGTGGTACTCACTGTCCGCCATTAAGAAGGAACGTGTGCCCAGCAGCATGACTGAATACTTGCATCCATGGTTTGCACGCTGTCCAGGGCTGTCCCAGTAGTGAAACAGGATACGGTTCTTCCTCCGACGTCCAGAAGGGGTGCGACTCTGGAAGCGCTAGAACGAAGAATGCCTTGAGGGCCCAATATGGTGATTGGGGCGAGTTGTAGTCCTGGTCCCATTCTAGCGTTAACGAGCCAACACCGTAGCAACGTACGCAGAGAGACTTACTTCGCTCATGAACAAGTTCGAGTATCCCCACCCGATCGACAATGCTCCGTCGCGATTATATATCTCCGGCTTCTGCGTGAACCACCGTATATTCCGGAGCAGCAGGCCCTTGACCACGCCCCAAGTATACGGCTCGGGCAACTATCTCATCAGCTCACTTCAGAGTCCTAGTATCACTTACTTCGAGATTATCGAAAGCCACCGCGGCCCAGAAGGCGCTCACGGCGAAGCGATATGTCATGCTGCGCCCGAAGGGGATAGCCGACCCATCCGGCGCGAAGAGATGCACGACATACGGCACGTTGTCTCTCGCTCTCTGGCGATATCTGCTCGCGCGCTCTGGGTCGGACAGCTTGGCAGAGGGGGAGGTGAGCGTCGCGTAGAGCAGGGAGTAGAACGGGATCGCGAAGGACGTGGCGTAGTAGTCGTAGGCGCCATATGCGGGGTCTTGGGGTCCATCAGAAGGGAACCCCTTGGGTCCCATCATTTTTAGCGATACGAGTAATTTCTAGTGTCTAGTCACTCAGTCACTTACGTGCTCGCCGACGTACGACTCCATGTAGTCCAGCTCGTCGTCAATGGCTTTCTGACTGTACTCTGCGTCCACGGATTTGAGCCCTAGGTTGACAAGCACCCGGAAGACTGGTACGCGCTCAGCAACTTGGCCTGGCTATGAGTGTGGGCCAGCTCACATCTCCAGTTGTTCGTAGGCATGTCCATGCCGTTGCATCTGAGAAGCCATTGAGTCGCCCGGGCCTTGGCCGCAGGAGACAAGGGATCCCAGAATGTTGCTGGAGCAATGGTGAGAGCGATGCCCTGGTAATATGTATGGTGAGTTCGAGGCGTTCACATGGTTTTTGTCGATGGTGCACTCACGATAGCGGCCATTTCCACAAACCTTTGGTCTCGGGGTATATGGTCGCCCCAATACTCGTCCTCTCTCGTTGGATCGGTCCCAGCGTCCAATCCCTCTCTCCACTTCGTCCCAAAGTCTTTCAAGAGAAGATGATCCGGTTCGCTCGCCATGATCGGCGCCAGACCCCATAAGACTCTGGCATACCCCTCCATCTCAGCAGCGACGGCATCGAAGTGGGTCCCAGTATGACCCAGAGTCACACGTGCTCCGCCATCGGATTGCCCATCGCTTACTGGCCCGAGCAGGTCGAACAGCAATTTTGATAAGTCCGCTTTGTCTTTTACTGGATTGGAGACTATAGCTTGGACTCGAGGTGTGATTCGCGGCATTACGGCTCGATAGCCTGGTACAGCGGCGGAGCGAATGGGTCAGTTGCACGCTTTCAAAAGTTACACGACGTGTAGAGCGCCATTGGCGAAGGATGTTGCAATGACAGCTTAGTCCAGTAGCACCGCTGTGGTCACCTGTCTTGGCGATCGGCGAGATGTTACCCCGCTCCGTTCCTGTGATTGAATCACTGTACCTCGCGGGACGGCCCTCCACTCCGGCGCCCAGACTAGTGCAAGCTGTCAGTACTCCCTTTCGGGGCCACCTGTCATCATGCATATACCCCACAGCAATGGGCAATCGACAACGTGCTCGGAGATGAGTAAGACTACTATAAATAGCCTATAAATCACATGCCCGATACGATATCCTATCTCGGACTAGCGCCGCGATCAGTATACCCCGGACTCCAGTACTCACATTACTGCCCGCGCCGAGACGGCGATCATGTGATTCACTCAGCCAGCGGCCCGGAGCGCCCCGCCTCGCCGAGCGCGGACAGCATGTGCATGTAAATTCGATTGACACCGTCCGCGCAAGGTTGTTGCTCCGGTGTCACTGGTGTTGAGAAGCGCTAACAGGTATAAAGGTGCTCGCATCTAGTATGCATGCACTGCTCATGAGGTATCGCTCTTCTCACTCTTGAACAGGGTCACGAGTAGCACCATGTTCGCACCTATACTCCTGGCGTTGGCGGCGCTGCTCGCCTCGCCCGTGGTCAGCGCATTCCTCAATGCGACCCAGACCAACGCTACGCTCACACTGCAGAATGACCGCTTGCTCTTCGTCATGAATCGCACGAGCAGCATCATCACCACGGTCACTTTCGACGGTGTGAACATGCTCGGTACCCCGGTCGACGCCACGAGCGCTATTGGGCCGTACATGGATGCGATCTTGACGCCCAAACAGGACAATTACGTTCCGGGTGCTACGGCCAACTACACTTTGGTTCAGGGCACCGACTCGTTCGGCGTCGCGTATGGCGGTATCATCATGAGTCAGGCCGATCCAGAAGGTGTTGTGGGTAAGTCAGCCCATTGTATCCGTATGTATGGCGTTGGCTGATATGTTATGCGGTACGTTCATAGGCGAGGTACTGGAGCAGTACTGGTTCTTGAGGGAGACAGAGACCAGTCTCCATGCGTTTTCGCGTATCGCCTACCACAATTCGACGGTCCCATTCTTGGCTGATCTGCAGGACATCCGAACCCTCTTCAGGCCGCATGGTCCCATGTTCACTCACCTCAGCTCTACACCGACTTTCGCCGTACCCCAGCCCCGACCTAATCCTGCAGTCGACTCGACGGCTGATCTCGGCATCGCCGCGCTGGTACAAGACACGACGTGGTACCTCGGTAACCGCACAAGTAAGTCTTATCACATCTTGCCAATACTGATCCTGTGCGCCAGACGACCCGTTCGTCGAGCAGGTCGCGGACTACTTCACTAAGTACTCCCTCTCCGACACGTACCGCTACCACACGGTCCACGGCTTGTTCGCCGATGGCTCGTATACTCCAGACAACTCCACGTTCGGCGCATGGACAATCTATAACACTAAAGATACGTTCTTCGGCGGACCAACGTACTCTGATCTCGTCGTCGATGGTCTCCTGTACAACTACATCATGTCGAACCACCACGGCGACCAGACACCTAATATCACCGACGGCTTCGACCGGACATGGGGACCAGCAGTGTTCCACCTCAACCACGGCTCGGTCAACGGCTCGTTGCAAGATGTAAGTAGATCACTGTCTGAGTTGTGCTGACGAGTACAGCTTCGTGCCGATGCAGAGGCGTTTGCGAACAACACGTACGCTCATCAGTTCTACGACGATATCGCTCAACACGTTCCGGGCTACGTGACGACGGCGCAGCGCGGTTCATGGAAAGCTCAAATTGGCCTTCCATCTGGAGCTAACAACACGATCGCGATCCTCTCTGCTCCGAATTACGATTACCAGGACAACGTTTTCGATACGTCAGCATACCAGTACTGGGCCGAAGTGCCCTCGGACGGTAGTGTCGAGATCACAAGGATCAAAGCTGGCGACTATCGATTGACCATTTACGCAGATGGCGTCTTTGGCGATTTCGTCTATGAGAACATCACTGTGCGCGCTGGTAATCAGACGGATAGCGGTAATATCACCTGGAACGCGGAGTCTGCTGGTACAGAACTATGGCGACTTGGTCTCCCCGACAAGTCGGCTGGCGAGTACAAACATGGTTATGCTGGCGATCCGGACCACCCTCTGCACCCGCCAGAGTACAGGATCTACTGGGGCGCTTACGACTTTGTCAATGATTTCCCGAATGGCGTGAACTTCTACATTGGGAACAGTACCGAAGCGGACGACTTCAACTATGTTCACTGGAGCGTCTTTGGCGGTTCTTTGACTCGCCCCGAAGTCGTCGCTTCCCCATTGGTGAACAATTGGACCGTGTCATTCGACGTCGCCTCGGCCAAACTCCAGAATACGACAGAGGCGACGTTGACGATCCAGATGGCAGGCGTGTCGACCGCTGCGGGCAATACGGATGTGTACAGTAACGCGACGTACAACAGCTTGCCGTACTACGTCGTCGTCAACGGACATCAGCTCGACCCATGGGTCATCCCGTGAGTCATAGCCACAGCGCCATCCAGCTAATCATATTGTAGATACTACCGCTCCTCGTCGTGCGCCACTCGAAGTGCCGTGACGTGCTATCAAAACGCACACAAATTTACATTCCCCACATCCTATCTCGACACTAACTCGACCAACGCCCTGGTCCTAAGCTTGCCTTTCAATGCCAGCGGTATCTCGGTACTGTACGATGCGTTGCGCTTGGAAGTCCAGTAAAGCCCTCCGCCAGTCTAGCTGAACAACTTTGGTCTACATAATGACCAGCTGTACCAATATCAAAATCGTCTGTATTTATACTGTGATACCTTACCTCAGCCATGTACTGTAACGCAAAGCATGGCATGCCGTTGTGAGCATAGTTTCCCCACCACTTCGGTTCGGCCTGACGGCACCGTGTACGTATCATAATGGGACGAGCTACAACAGCATTGTTCCGGTCGATGACACATACCACATTCAGCTCAGTCACTGGTCTGCAGAAAGGTTTCATTTCTGTATTTATTTGAGCTGCCATTCGTCTCTGGACAGTAGCTAGCCAGATACGGGTCGACCTTCACACCCTCGTCCGCATCCGTATGCACATTCTTACCCCTATTATGCTTATCTGAGAGCACGGGCTGATGTGCGCAGCCCACCGGCCACATTTCTATCGATTACTCGAGTAGTGAGGACGGACAATTCCGCCTACTCGAGAATGGCGTTATCAGACATCATGCCACTAACTTTTCACATTATCAATTACCCTAGATTAACAAAGATCACGCAAGCTGTATTATCGATTTGCCATCGTCAGTACATATACATATACACCTTCTGGATCTGCTCTTAGCGTTTTCTTCGCCAAGCTTGCACGTCACTAGGTGCCTATCGCCAGGACATGCTTTCTTCTGCGATGCAAGAGCTGTTAAACGAGGATTGGCATTGGCAAAGTGCTCCAGTGGCCTAAGCGAAGCTCTGTTGCGTGCTTGACGACTGAGCAAATTGCCAGTGGACACTGACGTATAAAAAGAGCTTGCAACAGACTGACTGAAGGCTGTGTTCCCACCTTGACGCACACTAGCACAATGACGAACAGATCCCCCTCAGACAAGAGCCTTGGGTCTGAGATCGACGAGGAGCAGAAGAAGTCGTACAGCGAAGACCTGCGTTTGGGCTCTGTGGCACCTCTGGCAGATCGACCGAGAGCCTACGAAACGGGCCACGGGCCCATCACCGATGCCTTGTGCAACTTCCTCAGTCTCAAGGGGAAGCATCGCGACTCGGAAGCGCTGGACGATATCGCCACGCAGCCATCGGTCTACGATGGTCCGCACGCGGAGTTCTACGCGCCCAGAGCAGATTGGGAAAACTTTGCGGCCTTTGACCCCTCGTTCAGATGGACTTGGCGCGAAGAAAAAAAAGCTATCCGCAAAGTAGACTGGAAAGTCTTGACTTGGGTCTTGGTCATGTTCTTGGCACTTGGTGAGGACTTGGCTCGCGGTTGCGATTGCGGCTGCAACGCTCGTGGCTGATAGGACGCTTTTGAGCAGATATCGACCGCGCAAACATCACCAATGCCACGGCGGACAACCTGCTGAACGACCTGCACATCACCCAGGCAGACTACAATCTCGGAAACACGCTCTCCAAGCTCGGTTTCCTCCTGGCGGAATTGCCATCGCAACTCATCTCCAAACGACTAGGTCCAGACGTGTGGATTCCATTACAAATCATCATCTTCAGTGTCCTGTCTGCTGCCCAGTTCTGGCTCAATGGAAGAGCGTCCTTCCTCGCTTTCCGCTTCTTGATGTAAGTCCCATTACCCCACCGTGTGTCCCGATACACACATTATCGACATTGTTGACATGGTATTCCAGCGCCGCGTTCCAAGGCGGCTTCATCCCGGATGTAATCCTGTACTTCTCCTATTGGTACAACAAGAACGATTTGCCTGTCCGTCTTGCCTTTTTCTACACGATCAACTACTTGGCGGACGTCATCACAGCGTTCCTAGGTGTGGGATTGTTGAAGATGCGCGGTATCGGTGGTCATGCCGGATGGCGATGTGAGCAGCGCCGCTGCATATGTGGTTAGATATTGCGATAACGCTCTGTTGCTGCTAGGGATGTTCTTGATTGAAGGACTGTTCACGCTGGTGATTGGAGGTAAGTCGAGACTGCATGAACGTACACTGATACCCTAGGCGCCTCGTTCTTCTTGATGCCTACCGCGCCGAGCCGGACCAAGACGCGTTTCAGGCCTAACGGCTACCTGACCGATCGCGAGGCGAAGATCATCGTCAACCGAGCCATCCGCGATGATCCTGGAAAAGGGACGATGCATAACCGGCAGGCACTCACGCTATCCATGGTCTGGAAGTCCATCACCGACTATCACATGTGGCCGCTGTATCTCATCGGACTCATGTTCGGTATCCCTGGTTACCCCGTTAAAAACTATCTCCAATTATCGCTCAAGGACCTCGGGTTTTCTACCGTCATGGCCAACTTGCTCTCGGTCCCGACTTGCGTCATATCAGTCGTGCTCCTCTTGTTCATTTCCATCCTCTCTGAGCTGGTCAACAACCGCAGCTTCGTGTCCATGGCCCAGAACATCGTGAGTAAACTGAGAGGATGGCGTCAACTGACAATCAGTGGTACCTGCCGTGTCTCATTGCGCTTGAGGCGCTGCCATCAATCGGCGGCTGGCAGTACTTCAGTATCGCCACTATCCTCTTGGGCTTTCCCTACGTACACGCGATCCAGGTCGCGTGGTGTTCCCGCAACGCTGGTTCAATCCGCACGCGCACAGTCTCCGCTTCGTAAGTGCAACTTGTGTACTTGGCCGAGCTGGTTACTGTGCCACGTGTATGTGCGCTGACGAGGGCGTGCGCTGTAGCTTGTACAACATGAGCGTGCAAGTATCGGCGATCATAGGAGCAAATGTCTACCAGGCTGCCGACAAGCCTCGGTACCACAAAGCGAACCGCGGGCTGATCGTGGTCGTGCTCTTCAACCTCATTTTCCTCTACCCGGGCACATATCTCTTCTACAAGCGCCAAAATCGCAAGCGATCTGCCAAATGGGACGCAATGACTGAAGCGGAGAAGCAAGCGTACTTGTCTACCACGACGGATGAGGGGAACAAGCGGCTCGACTTCCGTTTCGCCACCTAGACCCCGGGTAACATACTCGTAGTCATACGCCCTCATGACAAGCTCCGTAGATAAATGTAATACACGTGATTCCCCATGCGATGCCGGGCATCGCCGACTGATCATGAGTAACCAAACATTCGTTGTCCAACTCACATATCTCTTCTTTTCCGACTCGTCATTCCACCTGTGTGTTATTAGTACGATAGACAATAGTACATGGCGTGACGAGGGGTCAGCAGCGCCATGTCAGCCATCATAATCACTGCTGCAGCCCGGCCCACCGAGCGGAGTCGTCTCTTAGCCGCTTCCTCCCCTTCATCGTCCTCCTCGTCCTACTCCTCAGACTCCGACGACAACGAAAACGCTGGCACTGCAGGCCATCTACACCGAGCGCCACCTCTCTGCGAATCGATATCCACTACGCGCTTCGTCACTGTCTGCGTGGGAATATGGTCTGCGAACTTTGTCTTTGCTTTTCAGAGCTCGGCCATCCCTACACTCGCCCCAGCGATAAGCAGCGGATTCAATCATGCTGAGCTAGCTTCGTACTTGGGCAGTATGTTCACCCTAGCAAATACAGCAGGTACATCCCCGCTTTATATCCTTGTTTGACTCTTCATGTATACGTGGCTGCGTGCTGAAAGACTTGGGTTTTTGCTTAGTCATCCCGATCTACGGCGTGTTCATGGAAACGCTAGGCAGGCGATTCGCCATGATCATGGGCGCCGCGCTGTATGCTATAGGAACGATATTCTGCGCGGTGTCACCTGGGATGTACTGGCTGATCGGAGCGAGGATTGTCACGGGGGTGAGTACTGAGTACAGCACAATACCAGTGATGAGACCTGTAATGTCTGATATTTTTCTCGCGCAGCTGGGAGGCGGAGGAATGCTCACTGTCTCCAGCGTCATCGTGACGGATTTGGTCCATCTGCGGGATAGGGGATTATATCAAGGTGAGTCAGACCAGCCTTACTTCCTTGTTCATGCTAACATAATCGATCAGGCTTGATGATGACTATTTTCGGCTTTGGGTCGATGCTCGGAGGACCGGTGGCAGGCTGGTTGGCCGACAAGTACGGATGGTCATGGTCATTCTGGGTACAAGTGAGGCCACTCCCGCTTCGCGTAAACAGTCTATGAGCTGACGAACGTTCAGATACCCATAATACTATTCTGCATAGTGATCGTAGCGCTCTTCCTGCCCACATCGCCCATTGCGCCGACGCACGACTCGCTGCTCTCCGGTCTAGCAGCATTAGATTGGATCGGATCCTTACTCTTGATTGGATCCATGACGACGCTCATCCTAGGCTTCTCGTTCCACACATCGTACCTCGAACCGTGGTCGTCGCCTGTCGTCTGGGGATCACTCTTGGTTTCTGTGCTCAGCGGGATATGCTTCGTGCTCGTTGAGGGGAAAGTCAAGAAACCGGTTTTACCGATCCAGCTCCTCAAATCCGGCCATCTGGGTGCCGTCATGGCCTCGGGCTTCTTCCTCGCCGTGGCCAATCAGGCTTTCGTAAGTCCCCTTCATCGTCCATCATCAACCGTAACGACCCACGCTGATACTCTGTAGCTGTATAACATGTACGCACATTTCCATCCAGATGGATATTGTGGAGAATGTCATTTGCTGATAAACGATATTTAGCCCGGTGTACTTTGCCGTCGTCCTCGGCACGTCGACAGCGCAAGCGGGCGTCATCCTGTCCATCTGCGGCGGGCTCGGACTAGCCATAGGCTCCCTGGCCGCCGGACAGTAAGTGCATCTCGCCGCTTACGGAATGGCAAATCTGTTCGCTGAATCCGAATGTGGTGCGGTACAGACACATCAGGCGCGGCGGCGCATATCGCTTGTTAGGCATCGCTTCGCTCGTCCCGCCCATTTTCAGCTCACTTGTCGCTGCTACCTGGATCCCAGCGACGCCGTGGTGGGTGTACTGGGTCACCGTCCTGCCGTGTAATCTCGGCTACTCGACTTTCCTCTGCGTATCACTCAGTAAGTCTGTGGAATGTGCTGTGATCTGCGCATGTCAAACTCATACTGTCGCTCTCGCTGACACCGTTACAGTCGCGCTAGTGTCCAGCGTGGATAGTCATATGATGGTGAGATCTCCTTTTGGTTTTTGTCAGCGAGCTCAAAAGCTGAAATCGACTTGGGACAGCCCCAAGCAACCGCTATGCTCTACACGGTCAGATCACTAGGTGCGACCCTCGGAGTGAGCATCGGCGGATCAGTGCAATTGGGCTCGCTTGCCTCGCACCTCCGAGCAGAGTTCAGAGACGCCCCAGACCGCAAAGAGGTGTGTACGAGTGCCATCCTCCCCTCTCTTTATCACGGCCTACCCTCTTTCCCACGGCCTACTCTCTTTCTCGCTCCTTACTCTCTTGTTCACGGCCTACAACTAATCTGGCCACTGATACTTGGTACTAGATCATCAACGCGATCCTACATTCCAAATCTGCTATACGGATCTTACCGCCCCCCCTCCGCGCGCTCGCGTTGAAAGCATACGCAAGCTCAATATCCACCGTGTGGCTCTTCAGCGCCGGTGTCGCGGTGCTCACGTTGCTCTCTGCGTGGTTCGTCGAGGCGCGGGAAGTCCATGGGACCGCTAAGAAGGTCATGAAGGGCAGTGGGGGCGGAGTGGAGGATGCCCCGTTTGGTACTGCGTTGGGCGAAGCTAGTCTCGAGGGTGAGCGCCGCTAGCGCCGGTAGAGCTCACAATTGGGATGGACAAGATTGATAGCATGATACGACACTATATATTATAGACTATGCACTACAAACACATCTTACATCATACCTCATACATCGTGCTTTACGACAAGTCCTCCCCAGCCTCTATCCGCTTAAACACCGCTCGAGCGAGGACCGACTCCTCTTGGCACAGACCTAATAACAGACCAACGGCGTCTTGCTGATCTGTACTCGCCGTTTCCAAGCCTTTTAACCAGACCGTCCGCTCTTCTGGTTCCTTGATTACTCGTCGACACAGCTGAGCGAGAGTATCCATCACTGCACTCTCGTTGGACGAAGAGATGTACGTGACCAGTCCTTGCTTAATCGATGATAATCGAGCCGAGTCTTCCGGTGAGAGATGTAATAGACGTAATGTCATCAACAGCGAGTGCGCAGGGTGCGGTGGTGCAGGTTGAGCATGTATCGTATTTCGCCTGGTCTAGTATCAGCTTACTATCGCGTCGCTATGTCACGAGAGGCTTACCTCCAACAACCAAGCGCCTCCAAGACGCCTTTCTTCACTTCAGCGCGATCCGGATCTGATTCGATGTCGTCCCACAGTTCGTCCACAAGATACCCTAAATCCACCTCACCAAACTGCAAACCCAACCACCGTTCTTCACCCCCACCTCCACCTTCGTCCTTGCTATCAGGTGCCAACGGCCGTTCGACAAAACCATACTCTGCGAACAGGGTCGCGGAGCTATGGGATCCATATTGGAATAAAACTTCTTTTCCTCGTTCGACGCCTTGCGGAGGGGCAGAGAAGACGAAGTCGATTCGACCGGGTATCAGGTGATCGCCGTTTCCATTATATCTAGGTGCACGCCGCGCAGCGCTGGACCGAGGTCCGGTGGATGATTTTGAGGTTGAAGAAGTGGAGGAAGATGAGGTTTGGCGGATCTCGGAAGTGATGCATGACGGGTTTGAGGAATGGTTGATGTAGTCCAGCATCGGCACGAGAGTGTGGTTGTTTCGTTGGGAAGGGGGCGGTAAGCCGAGAGGTAGAGAGACCGAACGAGTGTTGACTGTTATCTGGTCAGCTTCCGCTAGGTATTTTTAATGCAGTAGTGGGTAGATCAAAAGCAATGAAGTGGTTGGACACACCATTCAACCATGCCCAGAGAATATCGTCGGTCGTCAGTGCTTCTGCCAGCTTTTGTGATCGAAACGGCTCTTCGTCGCGCTGCGTTCGTCAACACTCTGCCTCATATGTCAGATGTGAGGAGTGACTCACCAGCACTTCCAGAAGAACTGAGTGATCTTGGTCGAAGCGATTCTTGACATCGTCTAGCTTCTCTCTTACGCCAGGGGACAACCCACGAAGTGCGAGCTGAGCCCACCATTCCATCGTCGCGACTTCCCTCTCTTTCCCTTTCCCTTTCGCTTTTGCTTTTGCTTTTGCTTTCCCTACACTTTTGGTAGGTTGCCCAGCCGGAACAAGCCACGTGAGCGGATGCCAAGGTCGGAACGACCTTGGAAGCGTGTCGAGATACTCTGCCCAATCGGACACATGACGACGTTCGGCATCTCTGCTCAGCAAAAGGTGTAGAGTAAGAAGCTGCGTAGTGTCCATCGCAGGCCGCGTGTTGTCAATGCCGTTGGTCCCGGTGGTGGAATTGATGGGGGACGAGGGCTTGATTCGCTTTGCCTGATTAGCGGGAGATACACGCCGCGTGGCACGGGGAAAGAGGTGCGCTGGGATCGTGTTCGTTGGTGATTTCGATAGAGTCAGGGGGTTGAGAAGCGTCGTACTTGGGATATGAAGTAGTGTTGCACCTGCCTACCATTGCTAGTGAGCACCGAATACAACAGACTATAAGGAAGCTCACTTTGATCGTGGACGGGGTGACAAGACCTCTGCCGGCGCCTATGAGCTGCGTCAGCTCAAGTTCCGGGTTCCAGTCTCGAGCTTCGAGCGTCGGTTGGTCAAACGCTGTAAGCTTTGAGTGCTTGAGACTGACCAGCTACTTCCCTCATTTCCAACTGGCTCTCGAAGCCCGCATGCTTGCTCATCCACTGGACCAGCTCCATCCACCCGCCATCGTCCTTGACGCCCATCTCTAAAGACGACTTATCGTTACGAGCGGCGAAGGTTAGAGACTTTAACAAGCGTTATGTTATGGATGGTGAACTGGTAACTTGAAGAAAGATTATTCGCGTGTTTTCTGGTGCCCCGCATGTTTACAACCATAACAATTGCAGCGCACGCCGTGGTTTGCAGTGGCATGCATAGTTGGGTGTTTGACAGCTACGAGACTCGTGCAACCACAATACGCTCATGCATACAGTGCAGGAGTAAGGTCCGTTGTTACAGCATACATGCCTGGTGCCCAGCCCCCATCATCTATATTCCATCATCTATCATCTAAGATCTAGGATCGAAGAATCTAATCCGGATACAGCTACGACGGCGTACTCAGCTTCGTTTTCCAGCTCAGCTCATAAAAGACTCCACTTACCTTGCCGGGGTTCATTATCCCATGCGGATCCAGCGAGTCCTTGAGCGTCTTCATCACTCCGATGGTCCCGTCGCCCAATTCGGAGCGGAGGAAGCCCTATTTCCGAACAATTCATCGTCAGCCTTCAGGAAAAGCGAATGAGCAGAGGCTTGGCTTACCCGTTTACCAATACCGACTCCGTGCTCGCCTGCGCGCATCAGTCATCGAGAGCAAGTCGCCTAGTGAGTCGACTTACCTGTACATGTCCCTTCGAGCGCTATGGCTCGCTCGACCATCTGTATTCTAGTCAGCGCAATGTCGAGTGACTGTATACCGCAGACCTACTCTGTGCGCGGCCGCATCGACCTTTTCAAACTCGCCCGGCACGTCGGCTTTGAAGATCAGCGCAGCGTGGAAGTTGCCGTCTCCGACATGTCTGAGCAGAGATCAGTTCTCCCATTGAGTTGGATACCGACTATAAGTGTGACTCACCCCAGGATGGGACCGACGATGCCATGCTTGGCCAAATCGTCTTTCGTCGCTTGGACGAGTTTGGGCAGATTACTGACCGGAACACAGACATCGGTGGAATAACAAGTGGATCCTTCGACCAGAGCCATAGCGCTCCAATGCGCCGATTTGCGCGCGCTCCAAAGCTCGTCGCTCTGCGCATTATCTTTCGCAAAAACAAGATCGCGCCCGCCGTGCGCTTTGGCGATCTCCGAGACGATCTTGACGCTCGCGTCGATCAAGGCAGGATCGGAGCCTTGGAATTTGAAGAAGATCGTGTCCTGGGACGGCAGCGGCATGGTCACGTTCCCAAATTTCTTGATTGCCGACATCATCAACGTGTCGCACAGCTCCACGCATTCTGTTGTTTGTGCGTGTTAGCCGTCAGCTCGACGAATTTGAGAGCAGGACAGGTGTGCAAGACTCACGCATGGGGATGCCGCGGTTGATCACTTCTCCGACTGCTGTGACAGCGGCCTCAACACTGGGGAAGCCGCAGACTGCCACTCGCGTGGGCAAGATAGGTGCTAGTCGGATAGTGGCTGTAACATGGCTTAGCTCGAGCCGCATTATGGTGACTCACCCTCAGTGACAATGCCCAGAGTACCCTCCGCTCCGATAAACAGCTTGGTCAAGTCGTAACCGGCCGACGATTTCCTACGGCACAAGAGAATCAGCATGACGTCTTTCAAGGAAGTATTCCTGACTCGCTGACTCACCTGGAACGCTGTCTCGTCTTGATGATCTCGCCGTTGGGCAGGACCACGGTCTGGGCGACACATCAGGAAGTTCCCACAAATCCAATGAATAGCCCGCACTCACAGCGTTGAGGAACCATTCTCCCTTCGCTGTCCCATACCTGACTGCATTTGTGCCGCTACACCATCTATCAGCGCTTTCTGACAATGTGGTAGACGGGCAATGACACTCACCTGCAACCTGTCGCCATCATTCCTCCGATACAAGCACTAGGCCCCGGGTCCAGCGGGAAGAACAGATTCAGACCTCTCTCCTTCAGCTCCTCATTGAGCGCCTCCCACTGCATACCAGCTTGCACCACGGCGTCCGAATCTGCCGCGTGCAGCTCGACGATCTGGTCCATCCGCGAGAGATCGACGCATATCCCGCCGTAGGGACAAGTGATATGGCCCTCCAATGACGTCCCGCCGCTGAAGGGCGTCACGGGGACGTGATACTCGTGCGCCAGCTTTAGGACCGCCGATACGTCCGCGGTCGATTCGGCATAAACCACCACATCCGGCAGAGCGGCGGCTGCGAGTTATAACGCATCAAGTGAATTGTAATAAGTGGTAAGAGGTGGGCCATGCGCACCGTGATATGTATTGGCAGAGTGCCCGTGGCCCAGCAGTTCATCGGGATTGGTCGTGACCTGATCCCCATTCAACCGGTCTTTCAATAAACTGATCACATGCTGGATCTCAGCTTTGGTAGCGTATTCTTTGGGCGCCGAGGGGAGCGAATGCGAAGTGGAGACGGACGAGTCTGCTCGTAATGGCGTCCGCTGATTGAGCCATATTTGCGTTGCGATTATTGCTGCAGTGCATGATAGTAGTACGCCCGATCGAGACCATTGACGCGAAGACGATGACGAAGACGAGGATGACGAAGCGTTCCTTAAAGGGGAGTTGAGGAGTCGTGTCCCTTGTCTGTTGGCTAACGAGGTCGGGAGGGACCTAGGAGTCGATCGCGATACGATCGACCGCAGCGTCGCTGTCGAAGATACTAGTCGGGACATGTTTAGCGGAACTCTTCAAATAGAAAGCTGAACAACAAAAAGGCAGAGATCTCATACATGCATAACGCAGTCACCGACTTTTCTTATACTCGAGTCGCTGTACGCGCCCAAGCTGTCGGATCTCGACATTGCGTGCTCTACTTGACTCTCATTACGGACTTTTGCGCCGGCCGATTCGGAATCGGCAACTCGCGGAGGCGGCGGCTAGTAGGCCTGCTTGATTACATAATGATGTTTTGGAGGGGGGCTCCGCGTATCGTCGAAGCCAGTTTGTTCCAACTGACATTTGACGTTCATCACTGTATCTAATTGATCTTCTATACTGATCAAAACCTCATCTCCGCAATGGTCAACCCCAACGAGGACACTGAATTGTGAGTCAGCGCGAAGATGTATGAGAATTATGCACGCTGATATTCTGCGCGATCCGTTTGCAGCAACGATGCGCTGCGAGCGCATGGGATCCTCCCGCCCAAACCGCCCTCTCGCTCACCGTCGCCCGACATACCGCACATCACGCACGCGGATGCGGTTCGAGCCATAGCAGCGACGGCAGACGCAGATCAGCTGGTCACATTGCTCGAAGGGGATAATCTGGACTCGGACGACGAGAGGATGTTTGAAGAGTACAAGCAGAAACGGCTGGGAGAGATGCGCAAAGAGGAGAAAAAAGGGAGGTTTGGCAGTATGGAGCCTTTAGGCAGGGACGATTTCGTCCGCGAAGTAACAGAGGGAAGCAAGGTCGAGCCTGAGGGCGAGGGCGTGCCGGAGGATGACGACGAAGAGGATAACAGACGGTTCAAAGGGACAGGAGTGGTTGTCTTCCTCTTCAAAGACTCGTCAGTGTCCTCTTTCAACAACATGATCGAAGCTGATATACTCCGTAGTGTGCCATTATCACAACATCTGCGACCGCTGTTGCAGCAGCTGGCAGCAGCCCATCCATCGACCAAATTCCTCTCTATTCCCGCCGGCCTGTGCATCCCCAATTACCCAGATAAGAACGTGCCGACGCTCCTGATCTACAGAAATGGGGATATGAACGGGAATGTCGTTGCTGGAATGGGCCTAAAGGGCCTCAAGACGACTGTCAGAGGTACGCAGTCGTCTGATCACAGATTCGACAGAACGCTAATGATCGCGCTACAGATCTGGAGGGCCTGTTGTTGTATTACAAAGCAATCGAGAAGCCCTCGCCGGCCCTACTCCGCTCACGGAATAACGATGATAGCGATTCAGACTTTGACGATGATTTGGAAACCAACGTGGGCGCTGTCAATACCAAGAGTGGTGGGTTGAGGAATGGGGGTGGGGTCGGCACGGGCAGGAAAGACGATAGCGACGATAGTGATTTCGACTTGTAACATCCCACCTATCTCGCATCACACACTCAGGAGACGTAGTGGTACTCTTGAGTGCTCTCGCTCGTTCAGTAACGGCGTATGCATGCATCGCTGTCCTGAGAGTACAAGACTCAGATGGTCACTGACAAGAAAGAGTGTGCTAGGTGATGTCACCCAATTATTATGCCACGTCATTGAGCCAACTCACCGGTTACCACCTCCTCGTTAACCGGAAAACGAGTTGAGATTGAAATAACATGCCTTTTGCTCTGGATCTCTTCCATCCCTCTCTCCCTCCTCCTCCCTTCTCTCATGGTCCTTCGTATCCCGTCTGCTATCCTCCACCTCACACGATCGCTCAGCTCCAGTATCCCATATTATCCTCATCACCATTACTCGTCAAGCTCCGCTGTAGGCATGGCGCAACAAGCCCTTCCCAGCGGCGACGCTCTCGATTTCAAGGACCTCGTCACCGTAGTGACGGGAGCAGGGAGCGGTATCGGTAAAGTGTGAGCCGCGTTGAGCTTTTTGCCTATCCAGGTTGTGATCAGGAGCTGACAAGGGTGCTCGCTGTTCTTCTCCTTGAACCGTTCAGCTATGCCCGCTTCTTTGCTTCACGCGGAGCAAAGGTCGTCATCAATGACGTTTCCCAACAAGCGGCTCAAGCCGTAGTGGATGAGATCACCAAGGGTGAGCTGTCGCACATGCCAAACTTGAAGTGCGTGGACGCTGAAGCTCGCTCTTCCACTCGTAGCCGGAGGCAAAGCGGTGGCGGCGCCTGGTTCAGTCGCAGATGGTCAACAAGTCATCGATCAGGCGGTCAAAGCCTTTGGGACCGTCCATGTCCTCATCAACAACGCGGGTATCCTTCGTGAGTCCCTTGCCCCAGCAAATCGTTATCCTACGCTGAGACTTTGTACAGGCGACAAGTCATTCAAGAATATGTCCGAGCAAGATTGGGACCTCGTCACCCTCGTTCACCTCAAAGGCGCCTATGCATGCACCAAGGCATGCTGGCCGTTGTTCCGACAGCAAAAGGTGAGTAACCATTGACGAAGACTGCTAGAGTGACGCTCACTAGCAAGCAGTTCGGCCGAGTCATCAATACCGCGTCTGCTGCTGGGCTGTATGGCAACATGGGTCAAGCAAACTACTCTGCAGCCAAGAGTGAGTAGACACTATTCCCACCTAAACATCACTGACACAATGCAACAGTGGGCCTCGTCGGTTTCACTCGAACACTGGCTCGCGAGGGTGTCAAGTACAACATCAAGACCAACGTTATCGTTCCTGTAAGTGCCTCATCATTGCTCCATTCGAGGTGGTCTAACGCGCAACAGATGGCCGCCTCCGCCATGACTGAAACTGTCCTTCCGCCCGACATCCTCAAAGGTTTGAAGCCAGAGTTCATCGCGCCCTTCGTCGGTGTACTGACAGCCAAAAATGTGAGTAAGCGTCTGCGATCCTCGCTGATGATTCCTAGGGTCCCGACGTCAATGGCCGAATATTCGAACTGGGTGCTGGGTTCTTCTCAGAAGTAAGATACGAGAGGTCTAAAGGTGGGTCTGCTGGTGGTGTTTCTCCGAATAACGCTCAAATATCACTCAGGCGCCATATGGAGGACGGATGATACATTCACACCTTCTGCCGTTGCCGCGAAGTGGGATGAGGTGCAGAACTTCGACAACGCAGAGCATCCAATGAACAGCGAGGACGGTGATATGATGGTGAGTCACACATTCTCATTGCGTCACAGCCGCTGACCTCACATGCAGGGCTGGGCGAAGACGGCAAGGAGTCTCCCCGCGAACAAGCAAGCGTCACCAGAGGTCAACTACAAAGGCAAAACCGTCATTGTCACCGGTGCCGGGGCAGGTCTTGGCAGAAACTACGCCTTGATGTTCGGTAAATTGGGCGCCAATGTTGTGGTCAACGATGTCAGCAAGGATGGAGCTGAGAAGGTCGTGGAAGAGGTCAAGGCCGGTGAGTTCGCTTTTGACTGACTGTGCTGACAATCAGTCGGTGGAAACGCTGTTGCCGCAGTGTGCTCAGCTGAAGATGGCGAAGCGATCGTCAAAGCGGGCGTGGATGCTTTCGGTACCATTCACGTTCTCATTGCCAACGCTGGTATTCTCAGAGACAAAGCATTTGTCAATATGGACGCGCAGATGTGGGACCAGGTCATTGCAGTACATCTCCGGGGCACCTTCAAGGTAGATATTGGCGTGGCCTGCATGTGGAGTCTCGCTGACTTCAGTTGTGCAGTGCGCCAAAGCAGTATGGCCAATCTTCCAGAAGCAGAAGTATGGTCGAATCATTACCACTGCATCGCCGAACGGGATATGTGAGTAAACTCGCTGGAGCTAGGCTAATCAAATCAGATGGGACTGTGGGCCAGGCAAACTACTCGACAGCCAAAGCTGCACTCAGCGGTCTCGCTCGTACCCTGGCTATCGAGGGATCTCGCGCAGGTATCATTGTCAATTGCGTTGCTCCGCGCGCTGCGACTGCAATGACCGCGACAGTCTGGCCAAAGTGAGCAGTCACAGATACGATGAGATACTGTAGCTGACTTTTGTTTAGGGAACTCATGGAGGTGATGAAGGTGAGCTATCGATGCGCTTTCGATTGGTGCTCACCCATTATCGCAGACGGAATTCGTCGCACCCGTTGTTGGATATCTTGCTTCGGAAGCATGCGAAAGTACGGGAGGCCTTTACGAAGTGTTCGGCGGCTATGCAGCTGAGATGAGATGGCAGAGGACTTACGGGTGGGTTGACGAGCGAATGTCGTAGCTGACACTGTACCAGCACCACTTTCCCTAATGACCGTGAACTCAAGCCAGAATCCATTGTCGCGAAATGGAAGGAGATAACGACTTTCGGTGAGACTCGTTGTCTTCGTGGATCTGGCTATGCTGACTGAGCGCAGATGGTCGTGCTACCAATCCAACATCGGGTCCCGAGGCTCTGCAACAGATCATGGGCAACTTTGGCAACGTTAGTGATGACTCGGAAGGCGGATCATATGAAGATGCCGAGGATACCGAGGAGATCAAAGCTGCGAAGAAGAACGCGCCGGAACCAGAGGAATTTGCGTACACCGAACGAGATGTCCTGCTCTACAATCTCGGAATTGGCGCAAAGGCGGACGAATTGCAGTGGACATACGAGAATGCAGATGGCTTTGCAGTGAGTTCGCCGCTAGAGAATCTTGCTAACTTGCTCCAGGCCCTACCCACCTTTGGAGTGATCCCGCAATTCGGCTCATCTTCCGGCATGAGCATGGACAGCTTTGTGCCAAACTTCAACCCGGCGAAACTGCTTCACGGCGAGCAATACCTGAAGATCAAGACACCCATTCCGACCAGTGGGACAGTGGTCAATCACGTCAAATTGCTTGAAGTGCTTGATAAAGGCAAGACCGCAGCGGTCACCGTTATCGTCGATACGAAAGACAAAGCCAGCGGCGAGACCATCTTCGAGAATCAAAGTACCGTGATACTGAGAGGAAGTGGTGGATTCGGGGGCAAGAAAAACGGTTCTGGTGAGTTTCGAGCTCTTAGTTTCGTTGCTGGGTGTATCCGTCCATGACCGCAGTCGGGTTGAGAACTTCTGCTAATGGACGAGCTAGACCGTGGAGCAGCAACGGCTGTCAACACACCGCCAAAGCGGAAACCCGATGCTGTCGTCGAGGAGAAAACGACAGCGGAGCAAGCTGCGGTCTACCGTCTCTCTGGCGATTACAACCCTTTGCACATCGACCCAGGATTCGCCAGTATGGGCGGCTTCCCCAAGCCCAGTAAGTACACCCTAGGTCGTCTTGTGGGTACTACGCTAATCGCTCTTCGGTGTTTAGTCCTCCATGGGCTCTGCTCGATGGGTATAGCGGGGAAACATGTACTCAAGACATTCGGTCCTTACTCTGACATCAAAGTGAGATTTGCGGGAACTGTCATCCCGGGGGAAACGCTAGTTACCGAAATGTGGAAGGAGGGTGGGAAGGTCATCTTCGGTGAGCCAGGTCGTGATGGGTATAGAAGATCCAGCTGACATCAAGCGCAGTGACAAAGGTGAAAGAGCGAGATTCGCCTGCTTTGAGCAATGCCGCAGTTACCCTTGTCCCCGAAGACAAGGTCAAGGCCAAGCTGTAGTCCGTATATACGTTGTAGTCTCACGTCGTTGTGCGTTGTAGTTGTTTCATGTCATGAATGGAAATGTGTCGGCAATACTTCTGATGAGCCTGCTGCTTCCACGTGCAGGTTCTGCAGGTGGTGATAATTCGTGCATTTCGATAACATATTACATCATTGGTTTGTCCCATCTATGCCGTATCATTTTGGTCGTATAGCTATGAATACACAATATCCATCTCCGTCTCGAGCTCATCCGTCGTCGTGACCATCATTCCATTTTGCTTTGTCGAAACTCAGAAGTTCTCCGGAAACTTTTCTTTCTGCGCAGCAGCGCCCGCGACGCCCTTGACCTTCTTAA